>VNJM01000025.1:0-302346 GCA_008042475.1 Drosophila kanapiae | reverse complement strand
TTATTTGAATTTCCCTGTGGTGGTTCCCCTTGCAACCGTTAGATGGCGCCACTCTTTCAATAAGAATGTAACTATTCGAACAAGTAATTATATGTGGCGCCATCTAGCAATTTATTTAAATTTCCCTGTGGTGGTTCCCCTTGCAACCGTTAGATGGCGCCACTCTTTCAATAAGAATAACTATTCGAACAAGAATGTAATTATATGTGGCGCCATCTAGCAATTTATTTGAATTTCCCTGTGGTGGTTCCCCTTGCAACCGTTAGATGGCGCCACTCTTTCAATAAGAATGTAACTATTCGAACAAGTAATTATATGTGGCGCCATCTAGCAATTTATTTAAATTTCCCTGTGGTGGTTCCCCTTGCAACCGTTAGATGGCGCCACTCTTTCAATAAGAATAACTATTCGAACAAGAATGTAATTATATGTGGCGCCATCTAGCAATTTATTTTAATTTCCCTGTGGTGGGTTCCCGTGCAATCGCATAGATGGCGCCACTATTTCAATAAGAATATAATAATATGTAGCGACACCTAGCGTTTTATCTGAAAATCTCTCGTATTTCCCTCTCTCATGTGAATGACGCCAGCACTACGATTGGCGCATCGTCGCTCTCCTGCTTTCTGTTCGCCTGTTACCCGATGCAGAAAACGGATAATTTGTTAGGCGATTTCGCAAAATTCTTCCTCTAAAATGTTGTTGTTCCTTCAGAGGATGCCAATGTATTACAGTTTCTCACCAACAGAAAACTCAATCTCTCCACCACCCACATCCCATCTTTAACAGCACTAGAAAGTGCTATATCCTAAAGTGCATAGCTCCTAAACAATAATTCAAATCATGCCCAAGTTCTTCATATTTAGAATCCTACTCCTTTTCAACAATATCCTTAACTCACACATTCCGCAAACCTATAAACTAAGCCTAGTAAAGAGAAAATAGAAATGCAAGGCTTACATAGAAACTGGTTGTCGGCAGAGCACCAGCAGAGCCATTTGCTATTAAACCTATTAAAGATATACAATCAATAATAAATCAAAATAAGGAAGTAATCAGTAAAAAGGGGAAGCACTTTTGAAGATAATACACCTAGTTAGTTGGATAAATATGGCAATACAAGGGATTAGATAGATATGTACATAGGAAATACCATCCAGGGAGCGGTGGGTATATAAGAAAATAATCTTAATTTGAGATTGCTAGCGAAGCCTGAGCTCCCAAGCAAAAGCCCTTGTATTTCCATTTGTGTAGTAAATGCAGAAAATAAAAAAACCAAAAAAGTACCGAGATTAAGACTCTGATGGCCGAGCCAAATGCATTTTATTTGTCAGTTGTTGTTGCCCCGTGTGTGTGTCTGTGTAGAAAAGAACAACCACTTGTGAATTTTAAGTTCCCAAGATGTATGCTGACTTGGTCAGTGAGTTCGATTGTTGTGTAAAAGCATTGACATTTCGTGGAGATAATCTTCTAGCTTTGGCTAAGGGAAACGTCGCATCGTGGTGATGGGTGGGTGGGTTAAGTGGACAGATGAAGCAGCTCACGAACTGCCCAGGGCATCCTCGATGAGAGCGGCACGCGAATAATCGTCCTCTTGCTCCGCCGCCAATTGATTCTTCTGCTTGGGATAAACGTCCAGGCTCTTCTTGAACTCGCCAATGTCCATTATGGCAGCCGGCTGCTCGACAACGTTCGGCAGGAACTCGATGTTTAGCTTGTTCTGCAGCGCCTCAAACAGAGCATCCTCGTCCTCGTCGTCAACCTCTTCGTCTTCGTTCTCATCATCATCCTCCTCGTCCATTTCAAGGTCCTCGTCGGGCTGCGGCTCCTGGTCACTCTCATTGCCCTTACAAGCTTTCTTATTCGCATTACAGGCCAGATGGGAGCCCGGCAATGGCTCGGGCATGTTCGGCGGACGATGGCCGATCACCTGAACGGACAACTTTCGCAGATTGTCGGTATCCGCTTCGAGTAGGAAGTCAATGATCTCCGATTTGTTCAGCGTGCGCAATACATCAACCTGTCGGCGCCGGCGATCAAAGATGTAATCCTCGTTGATGATCTCGTCCCAGTTGCGAGACACTTCCGTGCTGAGTGCCATATCGGCGACCAGCTTTAGCTTGATCAGCGAATCCCGAACGTGTTCGTATTCGCTCTGCGGCATCTGGCGTAAAATCTGCAACATTTTTGTGCGGAACGCTTCGATGCGACCCTCGGCATAGTGGGCCGTTGTCTTGGTCTCCTGCGAGTTAACCATTATGGAATAGCCGGCAATGCCGTAATTGATGCGAACTGTGGCGCCCACATGGTAGCCCAGCTGCTCCTTGGTACGCAACTGATCGAACAGCGGCTCGTCGACGAACATCATCATCAGATCGAGAATGGCCTCAACGCGCACCGAATTCGGACCGATTTGATAGAAGTTTGTGATCACCGTGTTCGTGTCCTGTTCGTTGAGGGCATGGCAACGAATAATGTTGGTGCCCAGCGGCAGCTGGACGGTTCTATCCTCGACAAACTTACGCTCCTTGATCGCCTCACAGTTGAGGCGACTCACCACAGAGTTGAGGACATTGTGAGCGGACTCTTCGCTGTAGTTGCCCTGAATGAGGGCCTGGATATATAGTTCCTTGGGGAACTGGCGGGCAAAGTTGCGAAGATCCTCGAGTGTGATATCGTTTAGGCTCTTGAACTTGTCAATCAACAGCCAGCGGGTCTGTTCCAGTACACAGAGACGAACGTCCCTGAAAGGAGAAGGAAAAGGACAAGGTCAGTCTCTGGCAAAGGTAGGTGCTTACAGCTCTTAAAAAAGCGATTGTACTATTCGGATAAAGTACTTTTTCTAATCCTTTGTTAAGGAAAAATATTAAAACTCAAAATAAGAGAGATAGCAACATAAACCAGCGAAGAGAAGAGAGAGAAACTTTCCCTCCTAAACTTACCTGTTCAGGTGCTTCGGCTTGATCAGTGTGTTGAAGTAAATCTTTCGCTGATTGGTGCGGAAAGTGTCCAGCATTTTCTCGTCAAGGGTATCCGCCACATTGACCATTCCATCGGCAATTGCCTCCATGATCAAATGCAGCTTCTCATTGTAGCCGTTCACCTTCAGCAGCAGACCCTTTTCGATGGAATGTAAGCTGTAGTTGAGACCGGCACTCATTGCCGGATAAAGTTCCTCGCAGACATGGAATTTGACTAGCTCCTGGTACAGTGTGCACATGGCATCGCTTGAAAGGAATAAAATATAAAGGATTAACTAAGGATTTAAGGTATGTTCGCACACTTACTTCTTGGCACTTTGTCGCGGCAGCGGCGATATGAAATAGAAGACCATTTCGGCCTCGGGCAGCTCGAATTTGTCGTCCTGACGGAACCACAGCTCACTGGTGTCCGTATTGACAAGCTTCTTGGGTGTGCCGAGCAGTGACGGCTTGCCAAACGAGCTCCAGAAGAGCGTAAAGTCAGTGGTCACAAAACGATTGGGTTCGGGCAGAAATAGATCGTCGAGAGGCGTCGATTCATCCCAGAGCTTGCGCCACTTATCCGGCATAGGCATGGTGGCGTATTCAGTGCCGAACCACTGCTCTGTCTTGTCATAGGCAGTCACGCCATCGTACTTCTCGCGCGACGTTACCATCAGGTTGAACTTGAACTCGTTGAGGTGGCCAATCAGCTCTTTGAGATGCTCCTCATTGTATTCGTAGTAGAGATCCTTGCCGGTGAGTATGTCCTTGGGCGGATAGAATTTGGTGTTGAACACCAAATCCTGAACATTATCAAAGGCCGGACGCTGCGACTGGAAACGAAAGCCCGTCTCCTCGATGAGCTGCTGTTCCTCGTACACCGACTTCATGGAACCGCAATTGGAGAGTAGCTTTACATAGGCGAAGGTGGCGGCCAGGACTTCGTCCAGATGACGGAATCCCTCCTCTGTCAAATAGATGCAAACGTTGAACAGTGCAAATATCGAGTTCTTGTCAAAGCCATTCTCATCGATGCCGGCTATCAGATGCAGGGCCCACAGGCGTCGCCGCAGGTAGGCGCACAGGCTGCCACGTCCCTCGTAGCCCAGCAGATAGGAGAGGAAATGATCGGGCTTGCTGCGATAATATTTCTGCACATTCGGCAGCACCCATGTCAGCTCCAGCTTGCTCTCGTTCTCCACCGGCTTGACGAAATACACTTGGTTGTAGAACTCGGGCCGGAAGGCCTTTCTGTAGTCGAAAATAGTTAAATCCGGGGCCTGGATCTCGTTGTGCGGTATCTCCGCAAAGTGGCGGACGACCAGCGATTCAAGATCCTCGATGGGCAGGCGTGCCTGCATGCAAACATACATGCGATTGGCGCCATAGTGCTCCCGCCGGACTTCATGCAGCAACTGGTGTAGCTCGCCATCGTCCACGTTCTCGTTGAGCGACTTCATGTTGCCCCAGGCGAAGGTGCCGTGGGGGTAACCCTCAGTGGCCAGACTGGCCAGCAGTTGGTCGCGTCGCGTCTCATCGTCCTGCGATATCTGATGGAATTCTGAGTCAACGGCGCTGCGTTCGCGCTGCATGGCCTCCTGCTTCATCAGCGGAGCTTTCATCAGAGCCGTAAAATAGTCCAAGCTGGAGTCAAGATGCTTCTCGGCCACCTCGAAGTAAAAGAGGGTTTCCTCGCTATCTGTGCTGGCATTGCTGAAGCCGCCGCACTTTTTGATGTGCGCATCGAAGATGTTCTCCTCGGGATACTTCTCCGAGCCCATGAAGATCATGTGCTCGAGGAAGTGCGCCAGTCCCTGGTACTTGCTTGGCTCCGCAAAGGATCCAAAGTCAATTAATAAAGCGCATGCGGCCAGCTTCTCGTCACCCTCCTCGCTGCTGGACACCGAGCTGCCGGCGCTGTTCGAATTCGAGGTGGAGGACGTGGTCGTTTCGCTGCTAGATGCGTTGGTACTAGAGCTGGAGTCCTCGCCATCACCATCACCCTCGCCATCGGCGGACTTGTCCTCTGTCGAGGATTCGGAGCTGGTGAAACCGTCGTGCGGCATGGGACTGGGATCGGAGATAATCAAAGCCTGCAGGCCATTGGCCAAACGCAGAGTCCTATTGAAAACGGGTGGGGAAATTGTCCATTAACCTGATTATTCATTGCGTCCACTTTACTACTCACTTGTAGACCTTCTTGTCCGTCTCGGACTTGTCGGGTATGTCCAAATAGGTGACCTGATTTGTTGCCATCTTGCTGTGAATGATTGTACGAACGCTATTCAATTTAGTTATGCAGCCGTCTCGGCGTAATTTCGTTTGGAATTTAGAGCTCCTCGTTACGAGTTTCAATTTGATTAAATGTCCGCTGTGACGCTGCCACCACATGCGGCAAACGAACTGGAAAACAACAGCCTACTTGGTCCGGATCGTAGGCGTCCCGTCTAGTCTCGTCTCGTGGATGCAATTGGTGTGGCCAGATTGTGATCTTTTGTCGGTGTGTGATTTAATACTGCAATAATACTGTAAGATATACCGCAATCACATACTGGCCGCGTTCACCCTGATCATGTGGATCAGTCAAATATGTATTGTACACTGTACAGTTGGAAACTTATGGTACACTAAAGGATCGGTGTAAAATTGTTTACAAATGTACTAACAAATATCTACAAGTTAAGAGATATTTTTAAACATGTACCAAACTATTTTAATAAGTTCAGGAACTAGATATATATTTACAAAATATGATGACTGAATAAAGTATATAATTAGTTCTTATTTGCAAATGCTTTGTTTATTAAGAGGCCGGTAAGTTGAATATTTACATATGATTTTGTAAACATTACATATCATGAAGAAAAGTTGCATTATTATATTATGTTGTTATGATAAATACTATTTAATTATTTATAAATAAGTGGAAAGAAAATATTTTAACCCGTTTTAGTCAATTTCGACACAAATAGCTGAAAAATACCGACAAGAAATGTGTTAACTCAAGGTGCTCGAGTTTTTTGAAATAATCACCCAATGGTCACACTGCCAAATGCACTGTCATGCGTGCGTGTGTGTGTGCGTGCGTGTTAGTGGCATATGAACTGTAAGGCGAACGAAAATAAATAAATAAATGCCCATTACGACTTAGCGATGGTGTGCGCAGCCAGATGATGCAGTTGGATGGTGAGCCAGCGATCATATATAGCGTAGTGACCGCCGCATAGCGCAGCCACCGGCAGCAGCAATAACAAAAACAAGACCAGCAGTAACAGCAGCGATCGTTCGCTCGTACACACACACACACACACACACACACACACCCACCCGCATAGCCGCACACAACACAAACACAAACACACACACACACAGGTGAAGGTAATCCGAACGGTGAGTTCTACTGATAAACGTATCATTTGCAACGCAACGATAATTCTAATTTGGGTTTTGATTCCATTAACCAGCCCCACATACCCTTGATTATGCTGCTGTCCTCTTTTGTGCGATTTTAATCATTCACCTCTCTACCTTCTTTGTTTTTTTTTTTTCTTTATTTGTTTTGACAGACGGCACACATAACGGTACCACACAGTGGTAGCGAGAGAGAGAGAGAGCGAGCAAGAGAGCAGCCAGCAGACAGGAAGTAACGAATAATTGAATATTCCATCGACGTACAGCAGCGGTCGCGAGAATAGGCATCGCCAGAGTATGGCAACGGGCGGCAGCGGGGCCGGCGGTGGGGCTGGGGGAGCCGGAAATGACCACCATAAGCGCAACACCTTCACCAGCTATGTGGCACCGCTGCCGGGCGATATGCGTGCCACCGCCGATACCAACGAATGGTGCCTGCCCAGCGATCTGCGCGATGTCCACCTTGCACGGCCACGCCTGCTGCAGGGCGAACAGATAGTGGCCTCGGCGCCGGCCTATATGTATTCCCCGATCGATCCCATGGACAACGGCGGCGGCGGCGGCAGTAACCTCAATAATAGCACCAGCAACGGCAACAACGGCAACTTGTCCTCCGCCACCGATGGCAGCTCGCACAAGGAGGCCATCTTTGGCCTGCTAAGCGTAACCAACTTTAAGCTGGCCTTTGTGCCGCTGCACGTGAGCAAGCGTAGTCCAGCGGCGGCAGCTGCCGATCTATATCAGGAGAACGCCTATCTGGGCCGCAACGAGATCACGCTGAACAACATCGATCAGATCTTTACGATCGCGGAGCTGGGGCGGGCGGCCAGTGCGCTGCAGGCGGCGCGCATGGCCGGCCATGTCAGTCGACGCAAGAAGCTGGAGCCCTTTAAGCAGCACAACAACATCAGCGGACGGATCGCCGCTTTGCACATTGTTTGCAAGAACTTTCGTCTGCTTAAGTTCGCCTTCCAGCAGCAGGACTCGAAAATGAGCGGCGCCAGTGATCATGGTAAGCTGATAGCCTCCGCCCTTGTCCGCTTCGCCTATCCGATGCGACATGACCTGAGTTTCGCGTATGCCCATCGTGAGCCGTACTATTCGACGATGGGCGCCGCCTCCGGGACGAGCATGTATGCCACCAAAAACGATTGGGCCCGCGAGCTGATACGATGCGGAGCCAGCGAGTGGCAGGTGGTGAGCAGTGCCAGTGTTCCGCTGCTACAGAATCCACTGCATGCGGGCAAGTATACGGTGCCGCCGCACTTTGTTATCCCAAAGAGCTGCAGTGTGGATAGATTTTTAGATTTGTCGCGTGCCTTTTGCGATTCACGAGCTGCCTTTTGGGTCTACAGCTATGGGGCCAGTGGGGCCGCCTCGCTGGTGAGACTGGCCGAGCTGCAGCCGGCGGCGCAGCAGGACACGAAGCTGGAGAATGTGATGCTGGAGCTGGTGCGGAAATGCGATGAGCGGCGACAGTTGAAGCTGCTGCAGCTGACGGATCAATTGCCGAGCATTCAGGATGTACGGCGTGGCTACCAGAAGCTGAGGCGTCTCTGTACGCCCGAAACGCCCGAGAAGTTTATGCTGCAGGATGACAAGTACCTGGGATTACTCGAGAAGACCAATTGGCTGTTCTATGTGTCGCTGTGCCTGCGGTATGCTAGCGAAGCTGCCGCCACCCTGCGCTCGGGCGTCACCTGTGTCCTCCAGGAGTCCAATGGCCGGGATTTGTGCTGTGCTATCAGCAGTCTGACGCAACTGCTGCTCGATCCCCACTTTCGGACAATCGATGGCTTCCAGTCGTTGGTCCAGAAGGAGTGGGTGGCCCTCGAGCATCCCTTCCAGCGTCGCCTGGGGCACGTTTATCCGTCGCAGAGCTCCGGTGGCAGTGGCAGCGGCAGCAATAGCGAATTGCTCGAGGGCGAACAGAGCCCGGTATTCCTGCTCTTCCTCGACTGTGTGTGGCAGCTGCTGCAGCAGTTCCCCGACGAGTTTGAGTTCACGCAGACGTATCTCACCTCGCTGTGGGACGCCTGCTTTATGCCCATCTTTGATACCTTTCAGTTCGACACGCAGGCGCAACGCACCAAGGCGGTGTTGGAATCGCAGCTGGTCCTCCGTCCCGTTTGGGACTGGAGCGAACAGTTCTCGGACAAGGACAAGATATTCTTCAGCAATCCGATGTATCAGCGCCAGCGAGGGGACATGGGCGCCCAGTCGTCAGCGGGAGCGACAGCCCATCGCAGATCCCTGGCTGTGGGCAATAGAGCTGGAGCTGGGGCTGGGGCAGGGGCTGGATCGACGCCGTCTAGGAACACCATTAATCCGCAGCTGTTTGCGACGGCCTCCTCGGTGCCGCAGGATCGCTACCTGCAGCCCGCTCATCGCATCTTCGATCTGGCTGTCTGGGATCAGTGCTACTACCGGTGGCTACCCGTCCTCGATATACGCGGCGGTGGCCAGCCGCAGGTTGACCTCTTCCATCGCCTGCTCCTCAGCAATATAGCCAAGGTGCAGCGTTGCCTGGAGTTCCAGAGTTTCGAGGAGCTGCCGGATGCGTATTACGAGGCCTGTGGAGAGCAGCGACCCAGTCTGCCGAGGGACGAGAAGACGGATAGGGAGGATGAGACGGCGGAGTATGTGGATGGAGTTGAGCGGCGTCGCAAGACAACGACAAAGATGGCGACAAACGGCTTTGGTTCGGTGAGCAGTAATTTGCAGATATCGAGTTTATCCTCGTTCTTCCCCTTCGGCAATCCCATTGCCGGCGATGCGCCGCATCAGTTGTACGACATCCTTAACAGCAGCAGCGAGCTGCTGCTGGACACCACCTCCTTTCTGGACAAGTCCTCTATTGTGTGATCCGGACCACACACGCTCCACGCGTTCCACACTTGTTTACTTTCAACGCTGAACTTTAGAAGTATTAAACATAAAAAAAGGCAACAAAAAAGAAAAAAACCATTTAAAAAAGAAAAAAACAAAAGAAACACTAAAAGCTGAGGGTAAGAAGGAAGACACACAACCTTTTCACGTACATGGCATATCGCTTTTTAACACTTTTGATTATTATTGTTAACTAATAAGCAAGTTAGCGCTTAAGTTATTTTTTTTTTTTTAATTTCGTCCTACTACCAATACTATTTTGCACTACACACACACATCAAGCCTAATATTTAACAATAACGACAAGCAATTAAAAAAAAAAGAAAGAAAAAAACAGAAACAAAATCAAAATCGAAACGAAACAATGCGAAAGTGAAAAAAACACCAACTAATTCAATATGTATTATATTGTATGTAACTAAATATATGAGAAATATATCGATATGTATATTTAAAATAAATCAAAATTGTGAATCAACCACTCAGGCGTTTCATTTTATAAATAATTGCAGTTTGGAGTTACTTATCTTGTTGAAATTTGTCTGATTCTGGCTCACAACTACGCCACAGGGAAGGAAAGATATTTGTATTTTGACAGCGGATTATTACAATTGATAAATGCCTTATTTAAGGCCACAAAAAACATAGATAACTGCTAACTCATAAATTGTGAAGGCTAAACATAGGAAAAAGATAAACATAAGTCAACATTTATCATCAGTTTCGAGGTGGGGTAAGTTTAATTGAATAGTTCAACTAACGAACAAACGGACATGGATAGATCGACTGCTGATCATCGATTAATCGATTAATGCTGATCAAGGATTTATATTAAAAGAGTTTAGTATTCAAACTCTAGATGGATTAACATTTTAAAAAGTACCTACAATAATTTCAAATAATAATAATGATTTATATTCATTATTTTTAATATGAAAACTTCTAATTTCACTTAAGATTTTATTACAAATTATTTTATTTCTTTAAAATATTTAATCGAAACAATAACGTCAAAAAGACAAAAAACAAATAATATTAATAGTTGAAAAATAAAAAACAAAAATAGTTAAGATCACCTAAGGGTTAAATTTATCAGACAGCTGATAACATCCGATTTCCGATAGACAATAGAGGCAGTGCTTTTGGCAGTTATATTTTCCACATGCATTGAAATTTTGTTAAATATTTAAGTTTATTTTTGAATGCTGAGATCAATTATTTATGTATTTAGATTCTAGCAATTATGGAACGCATTAAGCATGTTGCATGATGATGTTTCAGGATAATTGTAATGAAATTCGCGAGCAGCATAAAAACCCAAAGAATCCGATAAATGAAGCCAGCAAAACACCCGAGCCAGAGCTTCCAAGTGAAATTAAAAAGGTACCACAGACCAAAGTTCAAGATCGGGAACACCTGGAGCAGCATTCAAGTGGCCAACCTGCTGCCGTGCCAACTAAGACTCAGTCTCAGCCGCCCATGCCTACAGAAGAGCAGATGCGCCACTCCATAGCCGACAGTCTGATGGAGTTGCTGGTAAATATGACAAATTCCCAGTATCGACGCGAATGCCTGGAGCTCTTGGAGGCGGGCGATCCCCTACAAGCACGCAGTCAAATCCTAGACATTCTGCAGCGGATCGACGGGGAGCGATCCACACAGCAGCCATAATGGAAACCAATTATATTGAACCTTTATCGCGTATCCGTTATGAGTAAAACATTTAATAATAAAAACGTTGCGTGGCTAACATTTAGGATTTGTAGGGGGTTTGATCTTTGGGTGCTCTGCACTGCCGTCTACTTGGCCTCCTCCTTCGGCTTGGCCTGTTCCGCCTTCAGCAGCTCGGAGACGATGCCAACCTTCTTCAGTTCCTCGATTAGGTCGCCGCTTTGGTGCATCTGCAGCAGGATGTCACAGCCGCCGACAAACTCGCCGTCGATGAAGACCTGTGGAATGGTGGGCCAGTCGGTGTAGTCCTTCACGCCTGCAACAAAGTAACTTAAAGTATTTGAATTGTTATTAGTTGGTGACCCAGCGCACTCACCCTGCCGCAGGGATTCGTTCTGGAGGACGTCGTGGGCATCGTACTGAACGCCGTGCATACGCAGGATTTGCACAACTGCATTGCTGAAGCCGCAGCGAGGCGCTTGTGGGTTGCCCTTCATGAAGATGACCACCTTATTGGTGCGCACCAGCTTGTCCAGCGTCGCCTTGTCTACGGCGGCAGCGGCATTGTTGTCGGTCGCATCCGCAGCATAGAAGCGACTGAGGATGATCGGTGTGGTGGAAGCAGCAGGCATGGAGGCACGCACTCCTCCGGACAGCTGGGACTGAGCCACTCCGGCAGCGGAGCGCACGTAGCTTTGACGCAACAAGGTCTGGCAAATTCGGTTCATTTTCACCGGTCGGTCGGTCGATCTTCCTCGTTTAATTATCTAATTTCACGTTGTTGTTGTTCACGTCAAGTGGTCAGGTGGCGTCTATCGATAGCTTGGCGGATGCAATGCGATAGTTTTTGGACAATCGGCAATGAGAAATGAGTACAAAATTGTTGGATTTTTTAAAAATTTCGTTTTATTTTGTGTAAAGACAGAAATAGCCAATGTTATTTGTTTTATTTTCTATTAAAATAATTTATTTAGCTTATCTGAAAGTTTGCAAATAAATAACAAAATGAATACAAAAGTATTTGGACAAATAAACGCAAAAAGGTTTGTTAATATATAAATTTAAAGCATATTTAATAGAATGTTTTCAGTGGCTTTATTTATACATATATAAATTTGTTGGTATATTTAGCTTATATATAAATACTATTTGAATAAACATACAAAGCTATAATTAGAGTTAGAATTAGTGCAGTGTCGTATAGGATCTTTGGAGCTCTCCTGGATTGCTGGTCTGTTGAGTGGCCTGTGCGGTGGCCTCCGTTCGAGCTGTCCCCGCTGGTCCTGGTCCAATCATATTCTCCATCCGCTGGCTAGTTTCCCGCATAACACCACCAAAATCGGGCAGTTCTGGCAAATCCAAGGCAAGATGGGCAGAGAAACGCTTGTAAACCGAAGATTTGGTGCTCTCCTTCTTGACTTTCTTTCGATTTTCCTCATATTTCAGCTGTTGCTTCAGGAAAATCGATGCCTTTATCATTTCCTGTATGTTGTCGAATACACTCTCTGACTTTTCAATGGTACGCAGGGCTCTAAGGATTAAGACAGTCAATTAGCAAGGGATTAATAATAGCTTTTATTCCATATTCATACTGAATTCCGTATTCCATGTCGTAGCAATGGCCCTGGAGATTGTTTTGCAGCTGAAAGACCTCATCGCGCTTCTCGAATATCGCCGGGGACACCTTGCGTACATGCTCCTGGACACGGAAAAACGCCAGCGATGGATCGTTGGCAAAAATATGTATGTTTTCGGAGATCTTTTCGGAGGTTTTCTTAGTTTTAAAGACCAATTCTCCGCCCCGAGACATTTTTCTTCTCTTTTGTTTACATCAACATTCCAAGTACAATATTTATCGATAGCCAGAATGGGATTTTATTTTCGGTATTATTTTTGCACATTGCCTTACTGGTATTTTGGTTTTGTTTCTGTTGGTAATTTATAAAGTTCAGATATAATTACTTAAATAGGATATAGGTAAGACAAATTAAAAAAAGAATCACAATTCCTAATGCGCAGCGAAGTTGTTTTCTTAGATGTAAGCTATCGCTTACTATTTAGTATTAATCTTACACCCTCTTTCAATTGGATCCAGCATATCAGTGGTATTTCTGGCGTCGCCCAATAAGGTCAGTTTAAAATTTGGTATATTTCCAGTTTAGTTGTGGGCGAGTTTCTGGTGCGGTAAATTTCGGCAATTTTTGCGTTTTAATTAAAAACAAGAATCAATTAATTAAGCACTACCAAAATAAATCAAACTGGTGCGCGTTAAAATTACCTTTATATTTGCCATTTTTTACTGTGCATATTTTTTGTTTCTGTGCGTTGTGAGTGATAAAACAGCGAACCAAACTACTGGCTGCAGCCTGTGGATGCTGCTGATGATGCCGAAGATTTTTCCGGCGCGATTCTACACATATATATTGTTTTTATTGTTATTTGTTCTGTTCTCCGATGCCGGTGGCCAGTGAAGCGTTGCGGGAGATACCGTCGGGACTGATAAATTAAAAACGTTAAATAGTTTAGCAACAAGGCAACTCCAATTGGTACAGCAACAACAAAGCGGCAATAACAAACTTTGTTTACCTCAAACTTCGGCGGCAACCCCAATCAGAAAACCGAATTAGAATCTCCGGCCCAGTCCCAGCTAAGGGTTAATTTCGAGTGTGTATGCGTGTGCTTGTGTTTGGGTTTCTTGCTGCCGTCTTTTGTTGTTCATTGTTTTTGTTGTTACCTTTTCGCAATTCGGGCATAGTGTCTCGATAGAACGAAACGAAAAGTGATGAGCTCATTGATAAGACATAGCAGTAGCAGAAACAACAACAACAACCACTCTCACTCGCTCTCTTCCTTACGCACACCCTCTCTTCTTTTCTCTTTCGCCCTGCTGCTTACGTCATCCCGCCCCACCCCTTTGCCATCATGCTCTACATACTTCTCGCAATTTATTTCTGTTTTATATTCCGTATTTTTCTTCTCTATTTGAACTTTGATAAAAATAAAGGCAGAAGCGAAGGGGGGAAAAAAAGCACCGGTAGGGTGCACTGCAATCAAAGTAATAAAGGGAATCACAAGCAGAGTTTACACTATCACAAGTGGGCATTTTTTACGATTCTGTTTCTGCTTTGAGTTCGCCTCAAGTGTCCATAAACTCTGCTCAATAATTATATTCGCCCACATTCCTTATTTCAATCACTTTTAATATACTTATGCATGTACGCATGTACATAAATGGAAGCTACACGCAGAAAAAAGATTGATAACAACATGGATTCTCATGAAACGATAAAAAAAATACACAAATAATATAAGTTTGATATTATCGTAGAAGTTTTCTTCAAAATCATCACGTAATTGTTGGTATTAGCAAAGTTTTATAGAACTTATAACATAAAATCAACACAAAGCGTTTTTTTAAACAAATTAGTACATAAAAATACGTTTAATTATGAAAAATAGGTAGTTTTAGTAAAGTTTCAAGGACCCTTATGCCTCAGACCTCATAAAAGTGTCTAAAAGTAGGCTATAAAATATTTCAGAATTAAATATTACCTATTTTCATGGTCTGACTTTGTTTTTAAGATACTTTTTAGTGGATTTCAAACTATGAAGGAATTAAATAAATCCACAATTGATCTATGCATTATCAGGCTTAAAAATAGCTGGCTAATCAATCTAAAATACTATCAGGCTTTTTCCCCTGTGTATAAGAATATATAGAATTTATATGATTCAACTTATGTGAAGAACAAGTTGCCGCTTTTTTGTTATTTATATTTAATTGCTGCCAGTTGTTATTGTTGTTGCCACTGTTCCCTAGAGACTGCAAAAAGCTTTGAATAAAAACGATATTGAAACGAAAAAAACAAAAACAAAAACCGTGAACTGCTCAAACAAAACGGAAAAAACACAACAAAAATAAGAGCGCGCGCGTGTTCGATGCTAATCTAAAAAAAAATAAATTTGTAACATACTCTCGGGCAGGGTTCGAAATATCGAGGCCACAGCCCATTAAAAGCTTCTGTCTATTCAATTTGCTAGTCCACAGTGAAAAAAGAATATAAATCGAACTCTTCAAACTTAAATATAGAAATTTCAATATGTTTATTTGCCTCATTTCTTATGTTTTTATTTTTAAAAACTCAAATAATTAAATCTAGAAATTTGAGAGTTATTATTCGACATAAGACCCTTCTAAATAATTCACACAGAATTCTCTGTGGCCTTACAATCTCTATAATTAACATCACAGCCATATATGATGACACAATCAATAATAATAATAATAATAATTGAATCAATGGTTTCATTTTCTCTCTGTGCTAATTAAAATATCCGTTTGTGTGCGCCTTTGTTTGTTTTATTTTTGCGGCAGAACTTTTTTAGAGCGAAGCTTTCGGCCAAAAATAAGGAGTAACCAATATAACGAAATAAATAAACAAAAATTAAAGGAAAGCAGGACAACAACGAGCAGAAGGAGCTGAACCTCAACCATGGGCAACATTCACACGACCGGTCCCAATGAGGCGTTAATTGTTTCAGGTGAGCATTGGTTTGAAGGGTTATTTTCAGCATTTACGAAGGTTCACAGGCTGCCCAACCCAAACCCAACTTCTCCCTGCACTCTTTTATCCTTTTTGGGAAACGCCTGTTGACTGATTTTGAAATGCTGCAATTAGGCAACCGCATGTTGACAGACATTGCGAATCCACAGCCAGGGTTGCGATATCATTTCAGTTCAGACAGTGACATCACTATGACTCTCCCTTTGATCTGTGATTGCTAGGCATTCATCACAGCACTGAACGAAATTATATAGGAATATATTCTTACTAATAATCAGCATTTCTCTTAACTAAGTTTATAGTTAAAATATATAAATACAATAGGAACGGAGAACTAAACCTCATGGTTGGAAGTAAATATAAAGGGGTTATCAAAAATATATTAAAGAATAATAAAAAAAATACAAGTTATCGGATATTTATCAATAATATCGATACTTAAAACTATGATATTTTCAATATACAATTGAGCGCGATATATTTTCGATATAACTAATATATAACTAATAAAAATGTCTTTAAATATATTTGTGTGCTAAATTTATCTTCATACCCTATGACGCATAACCGCGCTAGTATCGTATGTCATATGATATGTAATAAGCTATATAATTCAACTAACAATTGCTTTTATCAATTTGCTTGGGATTTTGCAACAACTTAGCCATTTATCATGACAATATGAACCAATATATTGTATATACAGTTTTCTATATACTTTTTTTTTTTCTGTGCAACCTTTTGCTATCCATTGCGTATCCCTGGGGCTGGCTGAATAAAGCTTCCTCCGGCGACACACAAAACGCTAAACACGGAAAACGAACGAACAGAGGACACAAACGCAGAAAACTCCCTGATGCATATTGAATTTTCCGCACACACAGAGTATGAGGATGAGGAAGAGGGAGAGGAGGAGGAGGACGTGGACAGTGATAACCACTTGTATGCAACAGCAGCCACCCACCTTCAACCTCCTCTCTCCATCCAACCCCCAGCAGCATCCTGGCAAACCACCCCCTGGCTGATGTGTCCTCTGTTCCATGTAGCTTGTTGCCATTTTGCCTACGTCTCCAGTTGGTTTTTGTGTGTGTTCTCTGCTTTGGCTTGGGCCTAACTTCAGTTTTCAACCCTCATGTTATGCGGTTGTACGGGCATGGGTTAATGCACTCTGTCCAACCCCTAGGGGTGTCCCCAACCCTGCTCCAGCCCCATCCCCTAATAGCCCGCACTGGTCGCCACCACCCAAACCCAAACCCAAACTCAATTTCTAAGCCCAAAATGCAACTTGCACGACCCGTTAAGGTAATTTCATTTAATTAACTCGCCAAGTCAAACAATGGAAGAGTTTGCTCTTCACTTTTCCTGCCATTTTCGCCAAACGTTGTTTGCTAACGAATTTAATGAAATAATAGATTTACATGGCATATCGATAATCCAAAGGCCAAAGCCTGGGAGCTAAGAGGACATTTTACACGGGAATATCGATAATCCGTTGGCTTATGAGCTACAAGGAAATCTATAGCGAATATCCTTAATTCTTTGGTCTGTAAGTTACAGGATAATTTATCTAATTAATAGATTTACTCAAACTATGGATACCCATGAAATTTAGAGGAAATTTTCACAGAAACATAATAAAACTTCTAATAATAATACCATGAATATCAATATTCAGTTATCCCATGAGCTACAGCTATATATAATGGGAATATCAAAAATCCTTTGGTCTGTGACCTGCAGGGATATTTATCGAAATAATCGATTTATAAATAATATCGATAATATGTAAGCCCATAAGCTACAGGGAAATCTACACGAAATATCAATAATCCTTTAGCTTCAGGGAAATCTACGAGCTACTGGGAATTTTATTAAGCAAATTCTTGTTTTTAATCATAAAAAAAAAATTAATAATAATACAAACAGTCTTCCATTTAGATTGCATACTCAAGAACCAGCAAAAAATGGGCTGTAAAAATAAATTATATTAAAAGATTTAATCGAAAACACTTAAAGTCCCCTCAAGGCGTGTGAAATGTCTTAATAACTTCTACTTAATTAAGCAACAATGTCGCAATTAAATTTATATTAAGTTCTACTCTCATTTTAATGACTAATTTTTACGATCTTGGTCCGAATATCAACTCCATTCGGATCGGATCATGTCCGCCGCCTTCTCGCCGATCATAAATGCCGCCGCATTGGTATGAGCGGTGGGTGGCACTGGGATTATGCTGGTGTCCACCACCCGGAGCCTCCGCATTCCATGAACCTTCAGTTCGTGATTAACCACTGATGTGGGATCACTCTCCGGTCCCATGCGACAGGTTGCCACCTGGTGGTGCAGTGTGTAGGACAACGTACGGATGGAGCAACGCCAGTAGTCATCCGAGGCAAATTCGTGGCTCTCGCAGCCCGGAGTCGGTCTCTGGAGTAGTCTAGCCCCTATCTTCTGCAGCGCCGGCATCTCCATGATCTTCAGACTGGCCTTGATGCCATCTAGCAAGTACTCCACATCCTCCTCGGCCACGAAGTACTTGGGATCGATTTTGGGCCAGGCCAGCGGATTGCGATCCCTTAGCCAGAGGCGACCCACAGACTCTGGATGGAACTGCATGACCAGCAACGTAAAGTGATCCTGTCTGGCCTGAGCCAGTTCCCGGTACATCTTGTCGTAGATCTCGTCCCTAAAATTAGCGCCCAACTTGAGGCCGGTGCCCTCGTCACTGGCCAAGCTGCCGGCGACCATAATCAGCTCAATATCTGGCCAATCCTTGGGCAAGCTAGAACGTTTCGTCTTAAGGAAGGCCAGTGCCTCCACTCCGCCGATGGAGCTGAGTTTGGTGGCGGGATTCCCAGCCAGCAGATAGGACAACACATCGGTGGGCGTGACCCTGGAGGTGAATGTCGTCTGTCCCGTCGTATTCGTCACGAATGTGGGTCCAAAGTGGCACATGTGATCGTACAGGCGACGACCGACTGGCAGCACCTTAACTATGGGCACCTCGATGGCCTTTAGGTTATCCTCTGGTCCGATTCCCGAGAGTATCAGCAGTTGGGGCGAGTTAAAGGCCCCTGCCGACAAGATAACCTCCTTGCGGGCCTTAAAAGTATAGGGTTTGTTCTTGTAGTGAAACTCCACGCCGTAGGCGGATTTTGTGGCGTCGTCGATGAGGATGCGGGTAACCCGGGAAAAGGTGAATATGTGTAGGTTGGAGCGCAGATCCCGCACCGGCTTAATGTAGGCCGAGTACGCCGAGTGCCGTCGACCATTGAGGGTCGTGGCCTGGACGTAGGAGACTCCGTACTGTGATTCGCCGTTGTAGTCGGTACGCGGCAGTCCCGACTCCACGGAGGCCTCTACAAAGGCATGCACCAGCTGGGACCGGAAGCGAACATATTCCACACTCAGCGGACCACTGTGATTGTGGTACGGCGAGTGCTCCAATCCCTGGAGCTGGGCATTCTCGCTGCGCAGAAAGTAGGGCAGGACCTCATTGTAGCTCCAGCCAGGATTACCGGCCGCCGCCCAGCCATCAAAGTCCCGTCGATTGCCACGATTGTAGATCATATAGTTGATGGAACTGGTGCCGCCGAGGACCTTTCCTCGGGGCAGGGCACACTCGTGATTGTTCATGCCCAGGCAGGAGAGTTTCTGCGGCACAGATTTGTAGCCCCAATTGGATGCTGTCTCCTGCAGATAACCAGCCATCACAGGGGTCAAATGGAGTAAATTCTCAACGCCACCGGCCTCTATCAAGGCCACTGACCACTGGGGATTCTCCGAGAGACGGGCAGCCAGGGAGCAGCCGGCGGCTCCAGCGCCAACCACAACGAAGTCATAGTTGGCTAGATCCTTGGGTGCTGTAAAAAGTAGGAAGTTTAGTGTCCAGATAGCTCATTCTTTGGAGTACTCACCATTAGGTCTCGTGGCCTGCTCTAGAAGATTCACCAGTCCCACCTCGTTGAGCTGGTTGAGCAGCAGTCGGTTGACATCTGCCCGAGATCCGTTCAGGATTAGAAGCAATAGAAGCGGCAGGAGCTGACCCATTGAGATCTGAGACGCGGACATGGACTGCATCTGCACCTGCTAATGCCGGGCAAATGAGAGACCCTCGGCTGGGGGAGTTGCTTTTAAGCCATGGCTTAGCTCCTGGACAGAACTGGACTGGAGACGGGATGACTCAGGTGCCGGGCCATAATGCCATAATGCCGTACACCAACACAGATGTATTTGCAACTGGGCAGCGAGCTCCAAACATGGCACTGTTATTAGGCCTTTTGTTGTTGCCTCTGCGGCTGTTAATCCAACGCCACCACCGCCAAATGACGCCCCAAACCGCCATATAAACCACATACCCTGCAATTCTTCAAAGGGAGTTGTGGATTCGGTTTGGAGTTCGATTTGTTTATGTCGAATTCCAAAAAGAAATAATCGAGAAAACCTTTTAAATACGTTTTGTACAGAAAGTATCGTAATGTTGTAAATGTCGATAATTTTTATTGTCTCTGAAAGCGATTTAAAATCGAAAACACTCTTAGGTTGTAATTGGGAATCAAGATATTCACTTGATATATCTACAATAGTATCTAAGTCGTTACTATATCGATAGTATAGGTTCTTAATGGATGTCTTGCTTTTAAAAGTCATCATTAAATCGCTTTAATCGTTTACATATCGATATAATATCGAATATCTTTAAATTTGTTGCATTTATCGCTTTAATATCGATGAGATATCGAAAACATTAAAGTTTTTGGCTTTGATTGTTCCCAAATCGATAAATATCGAGAACATATTATAATTTCCGTACTCTGTAGCTA
This sequence comes from Drosophila kanapiae, assembly GCA_008042475.1. Classification (NCBI taxonomy): domain Eukaryota; kingdom Metazoa; phylum Arthropoda; class Insecta; order Diptera; family Drosophilidae; genus Drosophila; species Drosophila kanapiae. The sequence continues at coordinate 282,023 of VNJM01000025.1, read as the reverse complement.
AAGTAAAGATATACGACTTAAAATATATACCATAATCGATACCAAATAGCATTTTCAACTTCTTCATATCGATATAAAATGGATATTTAAACTGTCATGAATCTTAATATAAAAAAAGGGTAATTGGCATAGGGAATAGCGTAGGGGCCTCGAAATACTCATAACGCACCCAGTAATATAGTTTTATGAATGAATTGAAACGCCAAATGCCAGCTCCCGCGGTCCCCAGGAAGAAATAAACCAATGAATGGAAATAAGCAAAGCTTAAGCCAAAGGCGCCAACACGGAAAATCGTAAAACTTTATAACCAAATGAGGGTCCAAGAACCAAATGGACTGGCAAAGAGTACAATGAAATGGGCCATTAAACAAGGCAAATCCCCGAAAGCGATTAAAAAAGGCAAAACAAACAAAAACCTGAGGAAAATCAACAAACTAACGGCTAGAAGAATTAAGAAACTATGAACAACAAACCGGTTAAAGAACTTAAAACAAATTCAGCTGAAATTAGCACCAATTAGCAGTAAACCAAACAGAAAATTGTAGAAATGGGAGCATCAACAACAAAGAATAATTAGTTTTTAGTCTAAATAATACCTCTTATTGGTTTCAAAATCAATAGAGAAAAGTTTACCAATTTCTAATACAAAATACACCAATTTTTTTAGAGCTCTGTGAAATCCTTTAGATATAACAAAATCTGAGTAATGAATATAGTCCTAAATTATATTCGACACATGTCTCTGTTAACATCTCCTCTTAAAGCAAACAAGATACCGATTAGCCGATCAAATTAGCTGATTTTGATCTTGTTAAATTCGATTAATTAATTTGTAAATTTCGTAGCTACAGGGTATCGAGCCAATGCTAAGGCCACATTTCCTGGTTTGTCCAAATGTGAAGGGAGAATGACAAGATTCTCACTTTTTTTTTTTTTTTGAAATGTCGGATGCCATTTGTGCGAGTTCGTTTAACTTTTGGCGCGTGCTCCGCGTCCACTGGGCTGGAATCCGCTGGGAGTGCACTCAATTTCAATGCGTATACGTATTACGTATACAGCTATATTTGTATATAAATAAATATATAACATAAGATCGTCGCACACTCCCAGCGCTCTATTAATTTTGGAGTGCCGACTGCCCCGAGGCATTGAACTTGATCCAAAGTTGATTGGTGGAAGGAAACCCGTTTTCCCAGTCTCAGATCTGATCGTTTCAGATCGGTGTGAAGTTATTAAGCTAGGTCATGACGTGGTCTGGATGGGATTGACCCGAAATGTTCTCGAGACCTCCTTAGCTAAGGTACACTCAAAGAAAGGCAACACATAAAAGCGGCATAATATTAGCAAAATAATTTGTATTATTAGAAAGCTTGCAGTGAACAAATGTTTAAAAAAAATCAACGCATTAAATATAAAAGAAAAGCAGCTTGGGAATTATAAGCACTTTAGAAGGAACTCTCGTATTCAAAAAATAAAACAAAGGGAAAGCGCTTTGGGAATCATAGGCACCTAATAAGAATTCAAAGACCAGGAGTTCTGTAAAGAATCTGTTGATATTTATATATATTTCTCTCATTTACACATTAAGTTATGTATGAATATGTATTTTATTAAATTTAAATGCCTAACAAAAAAAATGTGGAGCCTAGGGTTAATTAAATCAATAACTAAATATATATCTGCGCCTGGCTTTTCGAAAACACTTCTGAACCAGTTCCAAAGTGGCGATCGCTTCTCTTAAGTGTCCCAGTGTACCCGTTCGTTTGGCCCTAACTTTCGTTTCGCATTTTATTGACCCATTTACATGAATCTTTCGAGCCAAATCGCCTTCTAAGCTGATCTCTAGCCCAGAATCAACTCCATTCGGCTCGGATCATGTCCGCTGCCTTCTCCCCGATCATAATTGCCGCCGCATTGGTGTGTCCCGTGGATGGTCGGGGTATTATGCTGGTGTCCACCACCCGGAGCCTTCGGATTCCATGGACCTTCAGCTGGTGGTTCACCACGGTGGTGGGATCACTCTCCGGTCCCATCCGACAGGTTGCCACCTGGTGGTGCAGCGTGTAGGACATTGTTCGGATGGAGCATCGCCAGTAATCATCGGAGGCGAACTTGTAGCCCTCACAGCCCGGCACTGGCTTGTCTAGGAGCCTGGCACCGACTGCCTGCATGGCCGGCATTTTGGAGATCCTTAAAGTCTCCTTAATGCCATCCAGCAAGTGCTCAATGTCGGCCGGCGCCGAGAAATACTTGGGATCGATGCGTGGCCACTCCAGTGGATTGCGGTTGTGCAGCCAGAGGCGGCCCACGGAGGCGGGATTAAAGTCCATGATCAGAAAGCTAAAGTGATCGCGCTTCTGGAGCGCCAAGTCCTTGTACATCTTATCGTAGATCTCTGCCTTGAAGTTGGCTCCCTGGGTGAGGGCAGTGCCCTCGTCACTGGCCAAACTGCCGGCCACTTGGATGAGCTCGATGTCGGGCAGGCCAGCGGCCGTCTGGGCCGAGGGCACCTTGATGAAGGTCAGCGATTCCACGCCGCCAATGCTCGAGAGGAAGGTATCGGCACGGCCCAGTAGGAATTCCTTGACCACCGGTGGTCCGATGCTGGCACTGAACAGAGTCTGGCCCGTCGTATTGGTCACGAAGGTGGGTCCAAAGTGGCACATGTGATCGTACATCCGGCGGCCCACAGGCAGCTCCTTCACCAGCGGCACCCCGATGGCCTTGAGGTTATCCGCCGGCCCAATGCCCGACAGCATCAGTAGCTGGGGGGAATTGAAGGCGCCGGCCGAGAGTATCACCTCCTTGCGAGCCTTCACCCGAAAGGCTCTGCCCTGGCGGGTGAACTCCACCCCGTAGGCGGTCTTGGTGGCTGCGTCGATGAGGATGCGGGTTACCCGCGCCAAGGTGATGATATGCAGATTCTTGCGGCTTGCCCGGATCGGTTGTATGTAGGCACGGAAGGCACTGTGTCGCCTGCCCTTCTGCGTGGTGGCCTGGACATAGTTCACGCCCAGCTGCGTCTCGCCGTTGTAGTCCACGCGCGAGTGTCCCGCCTCCTGGGCGGCCTTAAGAAAGGCATGGGATATTCGCGTTCTATGACGCACATCCTCCACACTCAGGGGACCACTGTGGTTGTGGTACGGCGAGTGCTCGAGGCCCCTCAGTTGGGCATTCTCCGCGCGCAGGAAGTACGGCAGGACGTCCTTGTAACTCCAGCCTGGATTCCCGGCTGCCGCCCAGCCATCGTACTCCCGGCGATTGCCACGATTGTAGATCATATAGTTGATGGAACTGGTGCCGCCCAGGACCTTGCCCTTGGGCAGGGCACACTTCTTCTCGTACATTCCCCAGCAGGCATGGCGCTGCGGCGTCGATCGATAGTTCCAATTGGAGGCGGTGCTCTGGAGATGGGCCGCCAGCACGGGCACCTGGTGGATCCAGTTCTCCACGCCGCCGGCCTCGATGAGCAGGACACTCCACTTGGGGTTCTCCGAGAGGCGGGAGGCCAGGGTACTGCCGGCGGAACCAGCGCCAGCCACTATGAAGTCATAATGCGATAAAGGGGCTGCCAGAAGGCACAAGATATAGTTATAAAAGATACTGATAAAAGACATTGAAACCTCACCATCGCTATACAGGGGAATATTGACGATATTTCCAAGCCCAAGTTGTCTAATTAAATTCAAATTTTGGATATTTGAGTTGTCCACTTGAACTCCCCGGATGGCCGGGACCAGCAGGAGTAGAAACAGAAGCCGGAAGAGCAGCAACACCTTCTCCATGGTTGCGATTTGGCCAGTAACTGAACTCTGCGGCACCGCAGCTTCACCTGAAGTCGGATCTCTGGCCGAGGCCAACGATGCCAAGATACTGTGGAGCAGGTATTGTCTGTATTACCAGACAGTTCTGGGCTTATAAAAGAGTCAACTTGTGATATAACAGAAACCTATAAATGGATATTCTGATTGCTTTGAAGGTATTCAAAACCTACCTATGGTTAATTATAGGAATAGTGCACTAATTGTTGATTATTCTATATAATGGCTTAAAGTTGTTATAAGCTAAGTTAAGTTAAGCAAACACACTTAGAAGTAAGAAAGTATCGAATTTTGGGTTTTATAAACTATATTTCAGTCTTTTTTCTAGACTCAATATAAAAATAAACTTATTACCTCTGAGATATATATAAAAAAAATGATATGATGATAAATAAATTTCTATGAAGATTTGATTTACTTAGGGAAAATAAACTATTATCTGTAGTTTGTAAAAATTCTGAAATTTATTTAAGTTTTCATTGAATTTCGCCCCACTGTGGATGATTTTAATGCCGGTTTGGTTCTCCCTGGCTGATCTTACATCCTATCCCTTTCTTTCTCTTTTCTCTTTCTTTCTCTGCCTTTCTTTGTACACTGGAAAAAATGATGCAGTCCCTATGAAGTCAATATAATTAATGGAGAACATATGAAGACTAAACACCTTCAAACTTAAATATTAAAATTCTACGTAAATTCTCAGGAGATTGGAAATCATTCTAAAAGACAAGCACATTCCCTTTAATCAAAATAAACAGTAATTAGACTATAACTTAATGACTTTCCCAATTGGAAAATAAAACCATTATACGAATTTTTCTTAGCGTGTACTTGTCTGGAATTAAAAGAGTTGGATGACTTTGTGGCCGGGTTTTGTAGGGCTTAAAACAGGCTGCGATTATCTCAGAACTTTTATTGCCCCTTGCTAATTTTTGCAGCTTTCTGCTTGTTCTGTGTAGTCTCTCTCTCTATCATCCGTCTCTTTTTACAAGTATCCAAGCCCCATCTCTTTCTCTGTTTTCTGTCCCTGTCTCAGTCTCAGTCTTGGATTTTGCATCTATGTCCGAGCTTGGTTCAATGGCACTTGGATGGATGGGCATCTTGTTTTATTTTTTTTTCGTTTTCTGTTTTGTGGAATCTTTGGAGATTGAAGATTGTAGACTGAAGCACTAGAAGCGGGCACTTGAGGGTTAATATATACCAAGAGCAACCCCGTAGCCAAAGTAAAGTAAAAAAACAACAAAAACGGCGAGAACAAAACCAAAGCGGATTAAACGACTTTGCGTCCAGCCAAATTAAAAAAGAAAAGTGACATGAGATGAGAAAATTAAGAATGGATAAGAAAAAGGGGTGACGGCGTCCCATTATTGCAGCGAAATCCACCCCCCGAAAGCATATGGATGCAGTTCCTCGCTGGATTTCCCTTACAACCGAATAAACGAGACTCATCCGAAGGATGGGTCATGTTTTGGTCATGGCAATTGCATTCACAATTTGTTTCCATTCTTTTTTTTTGCAACCAAAATCCGCCCTCTAGATTCATGAATATTTCAATTTGTGTTAATGAAAAGTCTGGCGAAAAAGAAACCATGGTAACTTTTGCCTTTTCTAAAAAAGAAGGGTTATGGGAAAGGGTATGTGGTTTCGATATGAGTTTCTACATGGAAAATGTCTATATTGTGTACATATTTTGGGGAATATAAGGACTAAATCTGTACGTCTTATTAATCAATTGCTTTTGACAGGGAAAAATAGACTTGTCTTATCGAAAAATATCGTTTTTTAACGTTAAGTTATCGATGTTATCGGAAAATAAGATAACATGTATTTAATTTATTCGTTTTCTTTTACAACAATCGATAGTAACATGAGTTTAGGTTCTTCGCTAAATATCAAACAGAATATCGATTAATTCCCACAAATATCGCAACGTTTGGACATCGATTTTATATCTATATATACACAATAAGTGTAAATGTGTATATAATATATTCCAAGTAATTTAAACAAGAATCTCTCAAGAATGCCGGCTACCAAAACCGGTTGAATTGTATCTCGTTTTGCACTTCAAGCCAAGCTTTGAGCTTTTCATTCCGAATTGAAACTCTCTCTGGTACTATAGCCTACCCTTGGGCTGTGCCTCACGATCTCAGCTCAGCTCAGCCACTTCTACACGGCAGTTATTCTCAATTTTGGACAGATTTATACCCACTCCACATACATAAATAATTCTAAGGTCAAATCGATGCAAATCGAAGCAACTTAAATGCAAAGACTAACTCAAAACCAAAGGCTAGCAGAAACTTGAGACATGCCAACACGCAGCAACAGCAGCAGCTAAATATTCACACCCGACTCTTTGCTGGATCGTAAAATAAGAAAAAAACTAAAAAAAAAACGAGAGTAAGCCAAAAAATCATTTCCGCAACAATAAAAAAATAGCCGAATGAAGCAAAGAGACGCTGGAGAGACAGACAAGACACAGACTTTAAACAAAGGCGTCTAATAAATCAAAACAAAGCGAAAGAAAAAATCGTCAAGCAAAGCCAGCGGTCAACTTCATGGATTTCACGGATTTTTTGATTATGATGCCACAAATTGATTAGCATGAAAATTGCCAGAGCTGAAAATGCCGATGAGATTCAATGTCAATGTCATGTTGATTAGATATTACAAATTAATTTAACTCATACAACGAGCTCGAGGTACTAACAAAAGAGTTTTAAACTAATTATCAAGGTAGTGACTTATAGAAAAACCATAAAGAAGGGGTATTTTTCTACTAACAGTTGGATTTTTAAAATGATTTTAAAAGTAAATAACCAAGTTAAGCAACAAACAATATGTAAGAAAGATAAAATGTAACCTAATCTAACTAAAAAGCACTCGAAATGGTTCTATAAAATATAATATATATCAGAATCTATTATTTTCCACTTTCGAGTAAGCTTTCTTCACTGCAATACAGCCGGCAAACCCTGAGAGAACCTCCAATAAAAACCCATTTTGAGTACAATTTATATACAAATCTTATTCGATTTATTATTACAATTAAAGCTTACGTCTCTAGACTTAATGTAGAATCAGTTCAGGCAAGAGAGAATTACAGAATACTAAAATATATAAACACACAAAAAAAAACCAACAATTTGAGAATGCTGAGCAGAGCAGCCTTAACCTAGAAACGTGGGCCCCATATATATGGGATCAATTTCGAGGGGCCCACACCTGACTTTGGACTGAGAGGGATTATAGTAGCTGGTAGTGCCACTCTACTGGATGAAGCCATGATCCTGCTTGATCATATCCGCCGCCTTCTCGGCAATCATGAACACAGGACCATTGGGATGACCGGACATAATCTCCGGCATAATGCTGGCATCGGCCACCCGAAGATTCTTAATGCCATGAACTCTCAGTCGGGCATCGACCACCGCCGCTCGATCGGATTTGGGTCCCATCTTGGCCGTTCCAGAGTAATGGTAGATGGTGAAGGTGAAGTGCCGGACATAGCAGGCCCAGTAGGCCCAACTCTTGTAGGGATGCTGCTTGCAGGTGGGAATCTTGCGCTCCCACAACTTGGCATTGATGGCCTCCATGCCGCGCTGGTTCATCAGACTGACGGCCTTCAGGAGGCCACGCACCGAGATGTCCACGTCATAGGGATGGGCAAAGTAATTGGCATGGATGAGGGGATACTTGAAGGGATCGCTGCTCTTGAGCATGATGCGACCGCGACTCTTGGGCCGCAGAATCATGGGGAAGATCATAAACGCATTGAGAGACTTGTCCTCGATCTCCGCGAACAGCGAATCGTAGATGGATTTCTTCAGGCCGAAGGCACGCGAGATGGCCGGATTGGAGGACATGGAGCCGCCCACCAAGAACAACTCAATGTCGGGCCAGCCATCCTCGTCGCGCTCATGATCCAGATCCCAGAAGGCAATGGCCTCACAGCCGCCGGGCGAGCCGTAGGGACCCTCCATCCGATTGAATCTATTGATCAGTGTGGGATCCGCGAAATCCTCGAACTTTAGCGAGGTGGCATTCGTGGTGAAGGTAACCGCTGGTGCCGTGTGATCCTGAAGATTATAACCGACAGCCAGGTCAGCGATGGGCTTGATGCCCACCTCCCGCAGATGCTTGGCGGGTCCCACGCCGGACAACATCAGCAGTTGCGGTGTATTGATGGCTCCCGCGGACACTATGACCTCCTTACGCGCCAAGATCTTCTGCATTCGTCCATCGGTCTGTACCATAATGCCATAGGCAGTCTTGGTCTGCGGATCAATCAGGACTTTGGTGACCAAAGCGTGCTTCTTTACATGCAAATTGCTGCGCTTGCCCTTCAGTGGGTAAAGATAGGCACGATTGGAGCTCCATCTCGTCGAGTTCCTTGTGGTGGTGTGCAGGAAGGCCACTCCGTTCTGAATGCGACCATTGTAGTCCCTATACTTGAGTCCATCCTGCTGGGCCGCCTCCACGAAGGCCTCAGCGATCTTGGATCGCCAGTTCACATAGCTGACCTTCACCGGGCCATTGCGACCCACATAATCCTCCTCGGCATCGGGTACACTGCTGCCTTCGTACTTCTTAAAGTACGGCAGGACATCCTTGAAGCTCCAGCCAGGGTTTCCCAGCGCCTCCCAGCGATCGTAGTCCCTACGATTGCCGCGGGTGTACATCATGTAATTCAATACTGAACTGCCACCAACTACCTTGCCACGGGGCCAATTACATCTGTTGTTGTTCATGGCCAGACAGGCATGGTCCGAGGGCTGCGTCCGGTACTTCCAGTTCATCTCGCCCAGCTGCAAGAAATGCGCCACTATGGGCACATCCATGACCAGACGCTCGGGTCCGCCAGCCTCCAGCAGAAGCACCCGCCACTGGGGATTCTCGGAGAGTCGAGCGGCCAGAGCACAGCCCGCGGTACCGGCTCCAACCACTATAAAGTCATACTCGGCATCCAGCACCAGATTGTTGTCATAGTTCTCCAGCTCGAGATCCGCCTGGCCGCGACGCAGGAAGTTGATGGTCTCGAACAGGACGTTGTTCTCCTGGGCCACGCTGGCACAGGCCCAAAAGACCAGGCACACGAGGGCCGCAATTAATACGGATTTTCTACTACTGCTGGCCATCATCGGCACTTGTGTCTTGTGTCTTCACTTGATTCACCAGAAAAAAAAAAGAGTTTAATGTTTAATCCTCGATCGATTCGACGGGGTTCTTAAGTAGCAGATGCTTCGACGCGATCGCGTGCGTGTTGCCCAATCGGTTTCGGAACTAGAAATGCTGACAAATGCGGTGGCCAAGTTCAATTTAATATTAAATTCGGCGCCGATCGGCGAGCCGAATGTCGACGGTCGACGGCATTCGGCTCGAAGAGATCGCAACGATCAGTGTTCGCCAAGAATCTTCAAATCCCCTCGAGACTCGGGCCCAGCATGACTGTGGACACGTTCGCAGCCCAAAGCAGAGAGAGAGACAAAGACACGACCAAGTTAAGAAACAAAAAAAATAAAAATAAATAAAGAAACCGAAAGCTCAGCTATTTTGACATTGACTTGAGCCGATCGCTGGTTATATATTTCTTTGCAGATCACAGAGATGCGGAAGCATTAAAGGGCTTTCCCATCGCTTAGAAATGACTGAGCAGACTGGACCGAGATCCTCCTCATAGGCTAACATAATTAAGAATCATTGTTTATAGTCTGCGGTTTTGCCGGGGTTCTTCTCCAGACAGACACAGCTAAAACCAGTCGTTGTCTCTTCGTGTTACTAAGCTAAATGGCAAACCAGATGCTAACTAATCGGTTTATTATGCTTATTGTATTTGGGATTTGCCAAGAATATGCCGGGGATATACGGCAAATCTGCAACTTGCATAATTCATAAGTTTTCTCTGGGTGTCAATAAAACTTTGTTTACTTTGTTTACTATCTGCATGCCTAGTATAAGTCGGTTAACCAATCCCAGTTAACATTGTTTATAATTTATGGACTGTTTTTTTTTTTTCAAAAGATTATTCTAATTAATAAAAAAAGGAATGCGGGAAGCGGTGCTAAGGGAATTAATACACCGATATTGTATTGATATACTTATAAATCGAAATGTGCAATAAATCGATATTCTGTTTAACGTATCGAAACAATTTTCAATTGTTTAAACTAATAAGCTTGAAAATTAATATAAAGAGTGTACAAAAACTTTAGGCTTAGTTTTTCAATTGAAATTCCATTAATTATTAATGATAAATCGAAGCTGGAATGAAATCAAGAAAAAGCACTCAAGTAGAAGCTCACTTAAACTTTATTTACCTGCCAATCAATTGTCAGCTAACTTGATTTCTTTGTGTTAATTGCCAATCAATAATTTGCTATTTGTTAATAATTTTCAACGAATAACACTATCAATAATTTTATCGATTGACAATTCTATTATGAGATCTTTTTAATGAACTTTGTGAATGAGAAACCATTATATTTATAGTGTTTTTTTTTAATCCAAGGCTAACCACCATATAATTTTCACTGATTCCATCATTTATTTATAATTCTAATCACTAGAAAAGTCACTCGGGTTAAACGTAGTCCCCCTTGATCAGATGACTTAATACTTATTTCTACATTATTAAATAATAAAAAAAATAATAAACTAATTATAATTCCTAGTTCTGCGAGTAGTTGTTGTCCTCCTTGATCATATCAGCTGCCTTCTCCGCTATGAGATAGACGGGTCCATTGGGATGGCCCGCGACCAGGTGGGGCATAATGCTGGCATCCACCACACGAAGATTCCCAATGCCATGGACCCTCAGGCGGGCATCCACAACCGCTGAGGGATCCGATCGTGGTCCCATCTTGGCCGTGCCGGAATAGTGGTAGATGGTCAAGGTGAAGTGGCGGGCATAGCAGGCCCAGTAGGCACTGCTCCGCCACTTGTGCTGGCCACAGCCCGGCACCGGCTTCTCCAACAGCCTGGCACCGATCTCCCGGAAAGCGGGCTTGTCCAGCAGCCTCACAGCCTGCTCAATGCCACGAACCGTGATATTGAGGTCATAGGGATCCGAGAAGTAGTTGGCATAGATACGCGGATGTTCGGTGGGATCGCGACTCTTCAGTTTGATGCGACCGCGACTCTTGGCCCGTAGAATCATGGGAAAGATGAGGAATCCGTTGGCACTCTGACGCTCCAGTTCCCCAAACATATTCTCGTAGATATCCTCTCGGATACCCATAGCCAGTCGCAGGGCCACGTTCGTCTGCAGGCCGCCGCCCACCACAAAGATCTCCATATCCGCCCAGCCATCCGGATTTTTGGCATCGTCGAGGGCATAGAAGGAGATGGCCTCGACGCCGCCGGGAATTCGGAGTACGCCTCGTCCTTGCAGAAACTGTCCGATTACCTCGATGCGAAACATCTCCTGGACCTGCAGGGAGCTCACGTTGCACAGGACACTCACCGCGGGCGCTATGTGATCCTGTAGGTTATAGCCCACGGCTAGATCGGCCAGGGGCTTAATTCCCATCTCCCTGAGATGCTTGGCTGGACCCACGCCAGATAGCATCAGCAGCTGCGGTGTATTTATGGCGCCCGCCGAGAGAATCACCTCCCTTTTGGCCAGTATCTTCAGGGTCTTACCGTTTACCCGCACCATTATGCCATAGGCCTTCCGGCTCTCCGGATCGATCAGGACCTTGGTGACCAGCGCGTTCTTCTTTACATGCAGATTCCTTCGCTTTCCCTTGATGGGATACAGATAGGCCCGGTTAGAACTCCACCTGGTCTCATTGTAGACATTCGCCTGGAGGTACGACACCCGCAGCTGTCTGGCCCCGTTATAATCGCCGCGCGGCAATCCTGCATCCTGGGAGGCGGCCACGAAGGCGTCGGCAATCCGTGTCCGGGTCTCCGTGTAGCTGATCTTCACCGGACCCCTACGACCCACATATTCCTCATCGGCATCGGGTATGGTGCTGCCCTCATACTTTTTGAAATAGGGAAGCAATTCATTGAAGCTCCAGCCTGGATTACCCAGGCTCGCCCATCGATCATAGTCCATACGGTTGCCCCGGGTGAACATCATGTAATTCAGGGTGCTACTGCCACCCATCACCTTGCCGCGGGGCCAATTGCATCTGTTGTTGTTCATCGCCAGACAGTAGTTCTTCGAGGGCTCCGTCCGGTACTTCCAGTTGACATCGCCCAGCTGCAGGAGATGGGCCAAAATGGGTATATCCATAACATAGTTTTCGGGTCCGCCAGCCTCCAGGAGAAGCACACGCCACTCTGGATTCTCGGAGAGACGGGCAGCCATGGCACAGCCCGCCGTGCCGGCTCCCACCACTATAAAATCGTACTTCGAGGACAATGTCTGACGCTCATCGAGATTCTCCAGATCCAATTGCGCCTGGCCGCGCCGCATTATCTCCAAGGTGTCGAAGAGGGAGTTGCCCAGGTAACTTTGACCCGCCACCGCCACCAGTCCCAGCCAGAGGATTAGCCAGGAGGGTGGCCCTGTAATGCCGCCGCCAGTCCAAGTCATTTAGGCGTCATGATTGTGCAGCCGGACGCACTCGACTATCGCGATCGACTGACCGCTGAGCTGACTGAGAGCTAAGCCGAGGGAAACTGCCTTTAAAAACTGCATCTAAAACTGCGCCATGAGGCGCCCTGCACTGTTGACAATCGCCAAATGATTGTGGTTCAAACTACACAGGAAAAAACCCACGACAAAAACCCTGCACTCTTGACAATCGCCAAATGATTGTGGTTCAAACTACACAGGAAAAAACCCACAACAAAAACCCCTTAGTTGCAGTTTATGTGAATTATTTTAATGTCTTTTCACATGTTACTAAAGATGTAGGTTATAATAAAATTTTAATAATATTTACCTTAGGCTATGCATTAAATTTAAACCCCCGGATTCTGGGAAAATAGAACAGAGGAAACTCATTGGAGCTTCAACTAAAAATATGTTTATCTAGTATCCAATAAGGATTAAGTTTCTAGTTTGAAATTGAATGATTTATTAAATCCCTAAATTATATTGCTCAGTGCATTGCAGTTTAGTTCGTGGCTAACCGGTGTAGTTATCTTGTGTGGAATTAATCACAGTGCGATCGAACCAAGTTTAGCATTCAGCATTGAGCATTCAGCAAGTAGAAATGAGCTAGGAATTAAAAACATTTAAGAATGTGCAAATGACAGCTTCCTCCATGTCATTTATTGTAATTTTCCACGGTGCACACTAAAATTATAGAACCATTGATTAATAATCAATGGGTTCGGTCATGGGGGGAGCAAATCGAATAAAGCAATTCCATTTCAATAGAATTGATCACGCAAATGTTATTTCAAATGATTTCTATTTGAATTTATATACAAATCGTACATCGTAAATCTTGAAGTGTTTCATTTCATCGAACAGTGTGACCATTTGATTTAAAGAAAGTGTGGTCTAATGTGTTTATGATTCATCTTAAACTAAGTTCTCTTTGTAGAATATGAAACATGTTAACAAATATTAAATCCAGGCATCTAAAATAAGCTTTAATGGAATTAAAATAAAATATGCATAATATATTCTAATTATTGCAAAATATTTGGTTTTGTAATAATAATATAAATGCATTCAAATAGATGTTATACTTGAATGTTTGCCTTGACAGTATTTAATTACGGAGACTAATAAACTACTATAAAAATTACACAATGATCATAAATAGTTTGCAGCTAGGAAAGTTAATTAGAATATATATTATCCGTTAATTTATTCATATGTTTCAAAATAGGTGAGAGACCAGTGATCGCTAGTGCCTCTTAATTATATTTACTCGTAAATAGTGAATGGAGTTGGGCGCTTGTAATGTTTATTATTTTTTTGTTCTCTTAGTCTTTCCGTTGCCGGCTACATTGTTTACTGAATAATTTTATAATTATTTCCGCTTGCATGTGAATTCGTGAGCTTAGAATGGGGGAGGCCAAGGGAGGCGATTGACAGTCTTTATATATGCATATATATATATGGAAAAATTGCCAAGATCCCAGCCAGCCGACCGCAACCGTATGACATACTGAATGAAGAACATAATAAAAATAAATTAAGAAGCTGCTTAATGGTTTTTTGATGTGTTCTTCGACCCCAAACGACGCTGTTGCAGCAAAAGAAATATATATATAAATATATAAGTATGTGTGTGGAAAGGACGATTCCAGGGGGAGTATTTCGCGCTGGATCGAAGGAGGAATACCAATGAGCCAGGCCCATAACGATAAGAACCTTTTGCGGCAGGGCTTCAAGGACAGCAGCATCCATCTCATAGCGGCACTCAAGAACCGATGACATTCATATGCCCACGAACGCTGGATGCTTTGGAGTCAAGGCTGGCGGAGAGGGTCTGCGGCTTCCAATATCGCAATTCGTCGGCAACTCGCGATACGCGCTGGCTTCAGTTCGTTGAGCTCCCATTCGCCGATCCACCGAGAGAAAATTATGGCTAATATTATTATATGAGTATTTGTTAAAGACAAAACAAAAATTACAGTACAATTTATTATTTTCTTATTTGTTTTTTTATTTGTTTCTTATACTGAAATCTTTGATGATTACTAGAACTGAGAGACTAGGTTCAGTAGGAACTGACGGAGCAGATATTTTGACAAACAGACGGACAGGCAGAAGACAAACATGGCTAGATCGACTTGTCTATTGATGCCGATAAGGGATAATATTTGACGCCAAGACCGATATATACATCATATATACATCGATATCTTAACATTGAGATTTAAGATATTTCTGGTTGTTATATCGGAACAAGCTTTATTATATTTTCATTATACATCCCATATTCAGATCCAGAATATGTGTAGATATTTTTCTAGTGCTCCCAAATCTATTCCGTACTTTTTCGCCAAGTGTAGTGGCTAACGGCAATTAAAGCTTTGTGTCTTACAATCGATTGGTATTGTGCTGGCTCGTTGTCGCTATTTTTCTGTTCGCATAAAGTCAAGAATTTAAGCAAACTCGTTGTCTTTGACCGACTTTTCATAGTTGGCAACGTCTGATTTTGGCCAAGTTGGTCTTTTGCACCAACTCAATATCTATTTTTCGTTCGTGTTTTCTTTGCGGGCCTCGACCATGCCATATCTTTATTGCGTTTTTGACACTCGTTTTTGACATTCGTTGCGGTTCAATCGCCCGCAAAGGATGAGGTCTCGTTTTAATTAAAAGAAAAAAAAAAAAATCCGGGTGATTGGGAGTTATTTCCCAATCGGAGCCGAGAGTGATGGGCATAAAATGTTCTTAACTGTTGCCACCAGCAAAACAAAAGTCCAAAAGCTAGCCTTTAAACCAGCCATTAATTGCATTGCGATTCGATCATCATGACAAAGCAATTCGTTAGGCTCTACAAAAATTTACATAGACCCAGTGTCTGGGATGGGATGTGTGTGTGTGTGGCAAGACAGTACAGCGCTGATTTCGTATGCTTCGGTTCCTGATTAAAGCTAAAAACCAGTTGTTACCAAAATTACTCGTAAATATTTGCCAAAACCTGCAAGACACTGATGGCTATAAAATTTATTACAGAACTCCAAGGCTGAGAGAGAACACGAGTGAATTCTTTATGAGATAGCTTCTGAATTGATCTATGACATTAAGTTAAATATACAAAGAGAGATAGTTTTTAGATTTGTGAAAAAGTTACAAAACTTCAACAAATAAAAAGTGTGGAAATATACGAATGAAGAGGAAACTGTTGGCGCATTCTAATTAATGCTTAAGCTTTTGAACCTTTTGTTATAAAACAAAAGGAAACGAAATAAACTACGATTTGGAAAGGGTTTTATTTGGTTTTTTAAGAAGGGGCGTGATGTGAGCTTGGGTAATCATTATTATTCATATATTTGTTTACACACCTAGTAGGCCTGACAGCATATGTTAGTAACTCCTTTGATACAAACATTTGGACAAATCTAAACCTTCAAAATTCAAAAAAAAAAATTAAATATTATAATAATGGCCGATGGGAAGGAACTCCAGTCGAGGAACAGGACTAGCCCAATGTGTTCTCTCCAGTTGGAACCAAAAAATACCCTTAATGAGTCCGGCGGATCGAAGATAACTATGCGCTCCCCTATTCCCATGGATTCGAAAGAGTTGTTTGGACGCAAGGCCGTCAAGTGCAATTTCCTGAATAAAAATGAAATGTACAACGAAACCGTTCCGGAGCGGAGCACTTCCGACGACGAGGATGTTGTCACACCTGCGGCCAGCAGGCAGCAGATACCGGAGCAGCAGGCGGCTACTTCATTGGCTCTGAGCAACTTTGTCCGCCCGAAACCGGTGCCGGTCCATCGATTCTCTGGCTTCTTGAGGGTCCTTGCCCGCACCCTGCACCAGTGTTCGGTGAGGATTGCCGCCGGCTTTGGTCTGAGCCGACAGCCAACTGCTTGGTACAAGCACTGTTGGCACACTCATGGTTCCCAGTCGCGGAGGATTCACCGGATGGGAATCCGGATGAAGCCGAGGGTGCTGAGTGTGACCACCCCAGTGCCTGAGCGCAGTCGTAGGGCTCTGACAGAGGAGGCGAGCTCTACGACCCTCTGACTACACCTTCTCCTTGGAGCCTTCTGATTAAAATTAAAATCGATATACCTTTGAGAATTTTCTAATTAGATTAGTTTTTACTTAATGATTAAATTTAAAACTGATTAATTTCGTATATATGACTCTGTATAGACTCTGTTACTCAGTACACACTCGCACTGAAGAGACACAAAGTCAATGATTCGAAATATGAACCCAGAAATATGTTTAAGTTTGTGCAACAAAACCCCGCAAATGTTTACCGCAGGCAAAGACGAGAGAGGTTCATTATCGTTTGCCTGAGAATTCCATTCGATATTATTGCACTTTATTGTGATTTCCATTGATTTCCATGATTCAATTACAAACAAGCCGACAAATCTTTGCTGTAGGAAGTCAAAAAGCCATCAAAATGAATCAATTATTGCGACTTCCCCCGCTGACAAGTGATCTTTCGAGTCCGTAGCAAATCGATTCATTTGCAGATGATGATGATTGGACATGACAAAGCAGAACAGAAGTTGAATAACATTTGTGATAATTTCAAATAAAAATCACTTCAATAATAATTGCTATAAGCATATTCGCATATTCGGATTCCGTAGATACAATGCAAACAGATACACAGACAGATCAAATATTTACTGCCACCTTTTGTTGGCCAACCAATCGACCAATCGACCACTAAATCCCATTAAAGTGTGCAATTATTTGAGCCGTGGTCCGATTGTCTTGTGTTATTGTGATCAATGACCAATTGAGGAGTACGTGACGCCAACACACACTCGATAGATTCGGTGAACACGGTAAAACAAAGCTGTTAAAGTCAGGAAGTTGATCGGAACGATCGGAACGATAATGGATCTGGGGTTCACGGATCAAGATTAGACAAATATGTGCTTAAAAATAGAAATAAATGGGTGCAAAGTACAAGGAATATAAGTATAGATACTAGAGATGGCAGACAATGTAGGAAAATCGATATGTAAGTCAATATTTTTACTTAGCGATTTATGGGCGATACATCGATTTTATGTTTAATATTTCGGATTCATTCATAGATATATTATCGCAATATTTTTTTTTTATATTAAATCGCAATCTCGCTCTTGATACATTTACACTAATATGAAATAGGCAGATTCTTTGGTTTTATTTGCTTATAAAAATGTACTAAAACGGCCTCCAACTGAATAGTTCTTAATAATCAAAAGCCTAAAAATTACCCACTATAAAAACAAATCGTAGTAAAACCTTTCCGTTGATCCCCAAGGTCGCTCGAGCAGTGACTAAGAATTTTTTTCGAGTTGGAATTATATGTATAAGCTGAGAGGTCTAAGGCCTGATTGGCACCTTTGTAACAACCAAATAACTGGCTGTTCAGGTTCAAAGTGGCACTCCACGGGTAGCAAGCATACTCGTACCTGTCTATATGGGTCACTAATCACGATCCACGGTCGTTGAGAGCAGAAACCTGATCATTACACACTTCCGCCGTTAGAGTCAGATGTAAGAATGCTATGAATGTCATGAATATAAAGGCCGTAATCCCTTATAACTTTGTACTATTCTTAAGATTTTTCATGATTTATCGCAGCCAATTAATGGGATCTCTCTTTTATTTACAGGTGAGTAAGTGAGTGAGTGAATGACTGGCTTCTATGCAAATGCCGATGGCGAGGCAGAGTCAGAGGCAGAGACAGAGATCAAGTTCATTGGGTCTGGGTCAACTGCTGTGGCTTTTGCTGCTGCTCCTCGCTTGTCTAACGGAGCCCAACAAGTTGACTGACCTCTAACTGGAACGGTAACACATGTCGCGGAGCCGGAAGTTATCTGCAGATGATCCGCAGATACTTCCGCTGGCCCTTGACCCGGTTTCCCATTTTCTTTTGTTATTATTTTTTTTTTTTTGTTTGCAGATACCAAAGTTTTGCAATTTTGCATATGTTTATTGCGCTTTTGGCCAAGAAATACGAGGAGTCTAGGGCAAGTCCGTCCGCTCGGCGTTTTGTGGTCCTCTCTTGGTGAAATTGTTGTATTTTATTTTTAAATAGTCACGTAGACGTTCAGTCTCCATCTGGCCGCTTTAGTGGGCGTGGCACGCGGCGTATACGTAATAAGCCGACTGTGATTAATTAATATAAACAAGTGAGAACTTGATTTTTTTTGGCAAGAGTTTTGATTTGGTAATTAGGCGGGTATACTGAGAGGAAAAATGCCTAATGCCTTAAAATCATATCGAAAATATTGCAGTTTAATATATCGAAATCTGAACTTAAGGTAAAATATCGATATTATCAAAGAATATTTTAGAAATATGTTATCTAATTTATTTGTTTTTCTGTTACCGTTTTTCTGAATCATTTTTGTTGATATCTTTAAACTCTTCCTAGGCTCAGTTTATTTATAAGACCAATCATTTTATAGATTCCGATATATTATGAAACGAAATATCGATTTATTGTACATTTAATCATAATGGTAATCGGTATTTCATGCTATTCATAATATGCATTTATCGAGCAATGACCATATTAATATTTCGATATTTTCTGCCATCCCTAATACCGATACTTGTTGCATAGTTTTTGCATTTATTTCGATAGTTTAACCAGTAACTGAAGCTGATTTTAGTCTTTTTATATATAATACATACAAGACAAAGTTAAGATCTTTGAATGATACCCTAACTATTGCTAAAACCACATCAAATTCAAATATTTTATTCGTATAAAATACCCCCGAAAATAATGAGGGTATCTCCTCCAGATAAGACCTTGAACTTGCCTGAACCGCCGCCACCGCCCGTCGCTGCGACGATTAAGCGGTATGATTTGTGCTCGTGTCCATTGTAAATTGCTCGTTGTCTTGGATATTTTGCATTAATTAGGCATGAAATCTGGTTTTTGTGCTCATCTCATCACCATCATCATCATGAGCTTCAGTTTTTGGCTGCGGTTCGTTAGAACAGAATGTGGGACAGGGACAGGGACTTAGCACATCTTCTCGATATATCGGAAATAGGCACACACATTCGCATTGATTTTAATTTGAGTTAATTTGATTAGACCCACTCTCAAGTTGCCGGTGGTGGTGTTTCCTTCCGGCTTCCGATACTCGAACAACGTGAAAATTGTTGACCAAGGCTGCGGCGCCTGTCAGAATAGATGATTTATAGCACTTCGATTGGTCCGGGCCTGGGCCAGTTCAATGGTCATATATATCTATCTTGTATCTAATTTCAAGGGGCGTTGCTGCGACAACTATATACCGGTATATGAATGTCTGTGTTCGCCGGTAATTAAATTCGTTGTCTTGCGTGCTGTTGTGTCTTTTTACGACCGCGCCCAAAAGTTAGGCTATGTGTTAGCCTGAAAATCCACAGCAGAGTTGGCAATAACAAAAAATGTATATAGATTTATAATTTAATGGATATTTTCCTTGAACACTTACACTGCAGGATTGTAGGGTTGGTCTAATTATAATTAATTAAAATATGTACTAGGCTTTACTTCTACTCCTATTTCTGTATGATTTCTTTTGGAGGAGACTTTTGGGTTTGCTTTTATTTTCTAAATATTTAATCCCTATAAAAAGAATAATTAATAATCTTGATAATTAAATTTTGTTTTAATTACATTTTTAATGCCTAAAAATCTATATTTACACATTTATAAAAGCTCTCAAGCTCTTATTAAAAATCGTATATTAAGAGAAACCATTAACCCAAAAACCCCCAACTGCAACTTATGAAAAATTACCAAGTAAATATTACAATACAATTTCTCTAAGACATTTTCCAATTAAGGGATAGGCCTTAGGTATTTTCCTCCAAAATACTCCAGAATTTATATCAGACACGCAATGTCGGGAAATTCGCTGCTTTTGCCGCTTATTTCGTTCCGAAACCATTTTGCTTACCTCATTCGGCGTTGCCTGCTTTTTGGCTGTAAGCCAAAATAAGCTTAAATAATAAAGAAATTCCGCCAACGCTTTGGCTCGTTGTTTATGCAAATTTAATTTATTAAATAGAATGTCGTTTAAATAATGCGTGTGGTATGGAAGGGAGTTGCCTATAAATAGTCAAACAATATAAATGTATATTTAAATTATCTAAGGCTAGATCTTAGCATAAATAATACGTAATAAGTAACTGGAAAAAAAAAGATTGACAACAATAATTACAAATAACTAAATATAGGGAATACAGCATATACATATTTAATCTATGACTCGATTTCTGTTATATATTCTCTTGTTTTCGTCTTGCAAAGGATCCTTTTGTGGAGCGGTGTGTTCGTTATTGATTTGTGCAATTTGTGAGGATGAGATTCAAAGGTTACTCTCCTTTATACAATTTATAAGCTGTTTCTAACCTCTAGAGCTTACTTTTGATAGAGATACCAGCTGGGTTTATTGGTTTTTCTTCAATTGAAAGTGTTTTCCAGGAATTTAAGGGGATTGAAGAGTAGTTGTATCTGGTAGATATAGCTTGTGGCTGTAGAGCTCCCTCTGGAGCTGCCTTCATGGTGTTTTCCGTCTGGACAAGTTACTTCTTAGCAATGGCAAACATTGAGTGTTTAAAGCTAATGGACCCCTGAGCACAAAATCTGGAGCTGACTGCTCTCTGCTTTTCTCCTTCTCTCACCTGACGACGACTGAGGGTGGTGATGATGATGATGTGGTGTTACCTTTGAGATTGCTACTGCCACTGCTCTCCTCGTGGCTCTTTAAGATATCTATCAGGGTCGTGGGGCTGGTAATGTTGCTGCCACTAGCAGGACTTGGCGGCGACAGAGTTACCCCTTGGACACCACTAGCCGCAGGCTCAGCATCTCCCCGGACTGTAGCCTGACGCTTGACCTTGTACTCGGGATTCGTTAGCCAGTCCTCCTTGATGAGATCGGCGCCCTTTTCCGCTATCATAATGACCGGAGCATTCGTGTTACCACTGCTAATCGTTGGCATAATGCTGGCATCGATCACCCGCAATCCCCGGACGCCGTAGACCCGCAGACGGGGATCCACCACCGCCTCGGGATCCCAGGCCGGTCCCATTTTGGCTGTGCCGCACGGATGGTAGATGGTCATCGATATGGTTCGCACATGACACTCTAGATAGGCGTCCGACAGGAACTTGTGCTGCTTGCAATTGGGCAACGGCTTCCGCCACAGCCTCGAGCCGAACTGCTTGAAGACCTGAGCCTCGGCCACCCGGAGGGCTATCTTGGCGCCCTCGACCAGGGTTTTGGCATCCAGCGGATCGTCAAAGTAGTTGGCATTGATCAGGGGATAATGAAAGGGATTGGCCGAACGTAGCTTCACCGAACCCCTCGATCTGGGACGCAAAAGCAGCGGCATTATCGTCCAACTATCCTTGTTGGCTATGGGATGATAGACCTCCTGGTAGACCGACTCCTTCAGGCCCAGCACCTTCTTCACCCTCGCCCCATTGTCCGAGTTAATGGAGGCGGGCGCCATATGGAACTGAATGTCCGGCCAGTCGAGACTGCGATTGGAGTAGGGCGTGTGAACAA
Organism: Drosophila kanapiae; assembly: GCA_008042475.1. Lineage (NCBI taxonomy): Eukaryota > Metazoa > Arthropoda > Insecta > Diptera > Drosophilidae > Drosophila > Drosophila kanapiae. The sequence goes on along the minus strand of VNJM01000025.1, from coordinate 260,070 downwards.
AGGCCAGGCCCTCTACACCGCCCAAGGTGGTCATCGGTCCGCGTTCCCTTAGAACATACTGAAAGGTGACGGCCGTGGGATTGAAGCGATCCTGGACAATGGCCACGGGTTTGTCCACCAGGAATGTGAGTCCGCCCATTCCCACGTGATCCTGCATGTTCTCACCCACCGGCAGATCCTGCAGGACGCGTATGCCATGCTTTTCCAGGTGCTTCTTGGGTCCCAGCCCGGAAAGCATCATCAGTTGGGGTGTGTTGATGGCGCCCGCGGAGAGAATAACCTCCCTTCGAGCCGCTATTCTGTACACCTTGCCGTGCTTCACAAACTCCACGGCCTGGGCTCGCATCGTGCCCGGCTCCACGATGATCCGGGTGACATGCGAATTCATCGACAAATGGAAGTTCTTTCGCTGACGAATCGGTCGCAGAAAAGCCTTGGCCGTCGAGCATCGCGATCCGCGTCGAATCGTTCCCTGGGCGATCATAAAGCCCGCCTGCTGGGCTCCATTTATGTCCCGATTGTCGTAGCCCATCTGTGTACCCGCCTCCACGAAGGCGGCCACCAGAGGCGAATGCCACGGCGACTCCTGAACGGTGAGCAATCCGCCACGGCTGTGATAGGCATTGTTGGCCAAATACGGATTGCGATTGTCTTCGGACTTCTTGAAGTAGTGCAAAACATGATCATAATCCCAGCCCGGATTTCCCAGAGAAGCCCAATGATCGTAATCGTTGCGATTACCGCGAACATAGAGCATATAATTCAAGACGGAGCTGCCACCCAGGACACGTCCTCTTGGCCAATTACAACGATTATTCTGCATACCCAGGCAGGCCTTTGTCGAGGGCTCCGTCTTGTAGCCCCAGTCCAGTTTGCTCAACTGCAGATATGCCGCCAACGATGGCACATCCGAGATCTCATTCTCATCGGGACCTGCCTCTATAAGCAGGACTTTCCACTTGCGGACCTCGCTCAGGCGATTGGCCACCACAGCACCGGCAGAGCCACTGCCCACCACTATGAAATCGTATTCGGGATAGAGATTCAGTTGGTCCAGCGGCCTCGATTCGGGATCCACGGCATCGTAGCGATAGTAGGTGATGGCGGCCAACATCAGGGGTATCAGCCAGAGGCCAGTGGTCACCACGCCAAAGGTGGACTTTATCACAGTGGTTATGAACAGGAGATTTAGCACCATGTTGGGTTTCTTAGAGGGGTTTCTTCGGGGAGTGGTTTTCTTGGGGAGTTTTTTTGGAGGTTCCTTCTAAACTCTAAAGCAGCTTGTTGGTTCCACAAGGTTTCCTTCTACAATTGTTTCTGATCCTTGTGTTACTTTCCTGATTTCTGGTATCTTTTATAATTTCTTCTCTCCAAAATCTAGCGCCTAGCGTTTCTTTCTTTTGTGCATGGCGGGGCTCTGATCCTCAGCCCGGTTTTGCTTTTGTTTCAGAAATCTTCTTTTGAGTCCTTAGTTCTGTTTCTTGTGTCAGTTTTCTTAGAGTTGCTGTAAGCCTCCAGGTGTCTTACTTTATGGGGAAGCTTCTTTAAGCCTTAGCTTCTTCAATTATCCAGTTAAGTACTCAGGGTTGTAGCTTTAGGGCCTTAGCTTCCTTTCTTTCCTAATGATTATCCAATAACTATGTTTCTTAATTGTTTTTCTTAAACGTAAATCATTTGTGTCTTTTACGCTTAATGTAAATCCTTGAAGTCGCGTTTTAAATGAGTTAAATCCCGGTGCTCTCTTTGTGCTCGTCGTCAGCCAACTAAAAGAAAAGAAAGAAAAGACTGTTAACAGATGTTGTAAATAGTTAAAAAATAATATGAAATAAAGGTACCTTTACACCTTTTGAAGAAGCCTAAAGTAATTGTCTGAAAAAGAAGTACTTTACCTTTGTAAAAACTTCAAAAAAAACCACACAAAGTAATTGTCTGAAATGCCTATTTATTGTGGTATTTATGCTAGATTACTTCACCAACTATTACACCCCGGAGATTGTGCATTCCCCACCAGCGGCGATGTTACCCAACTTGAGAGTGCAACTCGTGCCACTTCTGGTGTCCAACGAACCGAATACTGGCTATAATCATTGCTTGCCCAATCTAGAGCTTCGTTCTGAGGCATCACAAAAATTAATATGAAAATGTGAGCTGATTTGCTTAACTCAACTAACTTTGGTAATGCCTATGCGACTGCAATCGGTTGCAACAGTTGTGTGTGCATTGCAATAATCCCAAAACCGAAAAAAGCCCCCAAGAAAACGTAGGTTTTCCTATCCAATTTGGGGGCATATGTTAACACCAACTTCGACGACGACCTTGACGATGTAGCTGGCCACATTTCAAAGGGGGTTTGTTAGCGGCTTTTTGAAATGTAAGCCACGTAAATGCGTTTAACCATCTTTCATTTGTTTGTCTTTCAAACTCGTCGGCCGTTTTTTCGGTTGGATTACAACAATATATACATATATATATATATATTTACTGACGTAACACGGCGAGAGACCTACAGTTTTATTTTTGTTTATTTTTTTTTTTTCGGATGGCTATTCGTAATTGGCGTGCTACGAAATTTTTGGGTTTCGATTCGATTCGATTGTATTACGAGCATTTTGTATCTTAGCCGGGCTTCAAACTCAGATTCAAACGCCAGAAAAAAAACAGCCAAAAATACAGACACATTTGGCAGCAACTGTTGACACATGCTTGTTGTGGCATTTCTAGTTTTTTAGTGTTTTTTTTCACTTCTTATTTGTTGTTAAATTGTCATCGAGCGGGTGTTGAAATTGTATTTGTTGTATCCGCCTGTCTGTGCGGCAATTTCAAGGGGATTTTCAACCGAATTGGCGGGTGTGAAAGCCTACCACAAAACAAAAAAAAAAACAAGAAAATTCACACACCTGACCTAATGAGTGTGCGAGAGTAAAAGTAACAGGTGATAGACGAAGAAATGATTAACGATATTGCCGCCTTGCCGCCGCATTTAGGAAATTAATAAGAAGCGAATCCATTTTCCACGCCCAATAAGTTCATTCACTTTTTGATTGATACAAATCAAGCTCTAATTAAAGTCGTTATTATTAATCAAATTTGTGGTTTTTACTTTCAGAAAACTGAAGTTTTTGTCAGCTAAGAAATTGCAAAAGAAATCATTTTTAAACAATTAATTTGCATATTTCTGATACCATTATCTTTGCATAAAATAAATATAATTCTCAGGCTCTTTAAAAAGCTTTAATAATAATTTTTAGCACACATATTTATATAGTAAATAAAGCTAAGTCTATCTCCTATCCGACGTTAATTTCTCCTAAAACTCGGCCGCCACACTCTGACATAATCGATTTCAATGTCGATTTCTTATCACAAAAAAATACAAAATAAAAACCCGCTCTTTTTGTCGGTGGCCAAGTGAAAGGCCGGTGGACGAGACTGGGCCACAGTTTGCCACCAAAAACAGGTGGCTATCGAAGCTATCAAGGCGAACCTTTCCACTCCAAAAGAGATGCAGATATTCCGCCGCGTCGCTGCAGCTCAAGATACAGTATCTGGGACTGGCGGCGGCGACGGATACCAATTTCTTTGACCATTTCTCGCGCGATTTCATGGCTTTTCTTTAGGGTTTATTTTTTTGTGATTTGTTTTGTGCGAAAAACCACAACAAAATCCGTTGTAAAAATGTCGAAAAAAAGTTGCACGAAATTGGGTCAGCAGCGAGACAGCAAACGAGTTTAGTTTTGCGGCTCCGGGACCAGGTAAACCTGTTGGCCCGGCCCCGGTCCGCTCATCCCGTCCCGTACCGGCCTGGAGTTAACCCCCGATATCTCCCCCGATTTTGCTATCGACATGCGTCATTTTACAATTGAGAAAAAAAAAAACAAATAACAAATGCGGTGTTTTAAGCTCGAGCCAAAAGCGGAATATCTGTAAAGTGCGTTGTTTTTACAGTTGTAAGCAAGATATTAGCAGTGCTTGGTCAAAAAATAAGAATAACAAATAGTTAAGGACTATAATAGTTAAGGAAATGTTTGACATATAAAATATATATATAAATATGTTAAAGTTTTTATAAAAACCTTACAAAGGACTTTGTTTTGTTCTATTGCCAACGTTTTTTAAAAAAAGTCAAAAGCCCACAAGAGCTTCTTCAGCATAAACGTCCCCAACGTTTGCGCTGCACTAAAATTCTCAAGCGGAATTTCGTTTAAAGAGGAATTCTTGAAATAAATTCTTAAAGGTTGAATTATTTAGCATTTCAAAATGAATAATGCTTTTTATTTAATAAAGTAAATTGCTGCATTTAACAGACTGCAATGGAATGTGTTGTTTTTTAACAATTACTTTATTGGGCCTATTATTACGAGCACAACTGTACATGTTTTTTTCTATTGCTTAAGCCAATTAGACTTCCTGTCCGGCTGAAGGCCACGATCACTGATCAGTGATCACTGATCGCCGCGCTAAATGAACTTCCCCTCTTCACAGTATTTCTCTTTTTTTTTCGTTTTGGTTAGCACCCACGCACACGCACTTGATCATGATGATTGAGACAATTAAAGTGATTTGCTTGGCGATTTTGTGCGCTAATTTGGTGAAGACAAACGCAGACATCATCACTCAGTCAGTCACTCATTCGGTTATATTTTGATGTATGTATGATGAAGTTGTTGGGTTCACGGTTTTCAGTGTCAGTCGGTGGTGTCATTTGGTGTCAGTCACCTTGGCCACCAGCCGCTGGTGCCGGTGGCGGGAAGAAATACATATGTCATTGTGTCAATGACTTGATTTCGCCCACAAAACCACTGTGCCGGCAGTAGTAACAGTATTTGAAAATCAAATTGATGCAATTAATTAATTATAATATTTATGGCTAGGTAAAACGCTTAATTGCCTAGCGGCAAATTTCATTTAGCTGCAACAACACCTAGGGAAATGCCGGCAGCGAAATGTTGCAAGCTGCAAGCTTGCAACCAACTTCGGGCTGCCTTGGTGCGTGCCAAATGTTAATTAAACTATGCACTGGCCATTAAGACAACAAATCGACAAAGAAAACATACAAAAGAAATAAGAAAAAAAATAAAAGAAAGATTTATTTTACGACTTTCTGGGGGAGCTTACAGAAATTCAAGAAAAAATTAAATAGGGAAACCGAGGAAGCTTGTATTTTGGAAAAAATAGTGCAACAACAAAATGCATTATATGTTTTCGGAAGCTTCAAGCTTTAGTTCACATAATTGCATATAAATATGGTTTAGTTGTTTTATTTTTAAGAAACTTTCAGAGAGTGCACCTAAAATTCCGCTGCATTACAAATTCCGCTAGATGCTGTTACAATCTTTCATCATATAAATATTTGTTTTGGCTTAAGCTGTGGGTCAAGTATCATTTATAAAAAAAAACACCCATAGATGTCAAGCTTAAGGCTTCCTTTAAGTGAGTTTTTTTTTTGTTTATCAAAGTTGCCAGCAGGCTTATGCGAAGTGGGCGTGGCCGACTCCCGGTCTCCCTCTGGGCCTCATGTTTATTTTCCCTTTTGGCCGTAATGCAAATGCAAATCTCTTTTTATGTCTGCACGAGCATAATGCTCAAAAAGAAAAAGAAACAATTGTTGTTGCTGCTGCGACTGATGTTGCTTTTGTTAGGCTGCTGCTGTTGCTGATGCTGCTGCTGCTGCTGTTGCTGATGCTGATGCTCAGCGGCAAAGACAAGTCTTTCTATTGTCTTTGGCGTTGCAAAAAAAATGAAAGAAATGAAAAGAGTGTCCCCCACATGTTACAGCAACATCTACAGCAGCAACATCAAGACCATGACAGTGCCCAACAACCGTTAGTGTGGCTGCTGTAGCCTACTGATATTCAATGCACTGAGAAAAAAATATTTACAAAGAAAAGGGAATGGGAGAAACATTTATATAAGAAAATTTACTAGTGCTGGGATAAGTAAATGGGAATTCTTTTTAAAAGTTGAAAGATTGAACTCTATTAAAGTTTGATTATAAATTAAATTATGGAATATAGTTCTGTATTTATTTAAGGCCTTGAATATATGTTTAATGCTTCACGTTTAAGTGCCACCTGATGCTCATGTATATTTATATTTCATGTTCTTAATTTTATTTATACAAATACTGAACTTTAAGCCTGATTCTGTGATTCCTAAGAACTGACATTTAAAGAACAAAAAAGCTAAGCTAAGCTACTTCAAAAAGACTGTAGCTTTCTAATAAAATTATAATCTAATTATATTAAAAATCATCTTAGCTTAAGACAAGCCCAACAAACACTTTTCTTGCTCTGTAAGCTTTGTTTTTTGTTTTGGTTTTGGCCAATGCTCCGTCAAATCTCGAATGTATCTCATAGTTTAATATGCTTTTTAAACATGATTTTTTTTTGTGTTAATGTTATGTTAGTTTTTGTGGGTGGATTGCTCAAGTATTGTGCCAACAGAAAACCAAAACCTATGAATGGTTTTTGTTGTTGCACTCGAGTGCATTTCATTTGCAACTCCTTTTAGCCAACGGTAATAAGGGGAGTTTAATTTTAACTTGTAGATGTTATTTTTTCTTTTTTCTTTTTAACCACACCGGCCACAACAGGTGTCTGAAACCTTAACCCGCACAATTAACCCCTTTCTTTTTCTCTGTTTTATTTTTTTTTTTATATATATTTCTTTCTTTCGAGGGTCACTTCACTTGTTTCTTTGGCTTACTTGCAATTCTTAGCCCACGTAGCCTGGCACTTTGGCACAAATCGATCACAAAAACGACGTCACGGGATCCTTTGTCTCGAAAGGGTGTCTCAGAGGAGAAGAAAAAAAAATGATGTAAAAAAATATTTGTATTTAGTTAATAATTGTGAACCGCTGACTGCGTCTGCGCGGCTGCGTTGCACGTAGTCAACTGAACGGCGGGCTTGCCGCGAAATTCCGAAGAGCCACAACAACTAGTTGAGCGACTTGGGGCCAAACCTGAGTTGAGCCGAGCCTGAGCGGAGCGAAGCAGCTGTTTGTTGCATATTATTGGCACATCGAGCGTGTTCGCTGCCAACGTGTTTGAGGCTCTGATAACGGAACCGATGAAATGCCGCTTACTCACAACCCCGAGCCTCCTTCAGAAGGTCAAATGGCGGTGAAAGAGGGGGCGGCGTTATGTGCGCCGGTTAATTTAGGTTAATTGGAGCGATTACAGCGATAGATCGATACAATCGATAAAAGCCATTAAATATATTATGTAGTGGGATTCGGATCACGATTTGGTGTGTAAATTAAGAAGAGTGATTGCCATGATAGATCGCAGCAGATCGGGTCATGATTAATGAATCCGATGCTGTGATGTAAGGAAATTGCAATTATCGAATAATATCGATAAAAATGTAGAGAGGTGAAGTTTAGAAGAACGATACTGCGATCTGCTTAATATTTTGTGCTTACTAACAGTGGATTGAATATATCTTTTGGAGAATGATTAGATGAGAATTGATGAGATTAATAAGAAATATCGAAGCAATCGAATGTTATCGATGTCATTATAGACCTATATCTATTTTTAAATATTTATAATGATCTTAATAATGCTATGTTCACAGTGTTTTCTCTTCTAAGATAATGATTTGTTGCAGAAACTATTAGTAAGTTTAAAAAGAAACAATTATGCATTTAATAATGGGAATGAGAAAGCACTGTTACTCTTTAACAACATTAATATATAATAGAAATTATAATTATGATATTATAGAAATATCTCTTCCGCCCCAAAGGAGTTATTTAGGTGGGAAGTTCTCTACAAATTGCTGGCGGCGACCGCATTCCGCGCATGCCAAAGGCGAAAAATGCTCAAATGAAGTTATTAACCCATAAACAAGGTTGAGAAAAATCTGTACGTATCTCTCGGATGTTTTTTTCTTCTCCCGAGAGAGATCTTTTGGATTGTTGTTGTTTTTTTTTTGCCAGGCATCTCTGTGGCAATTGCCAGGCACAGCCCCGGCTTTTGCTAGCTGTGTGTGCTTGTTTTTTTTTGTCAACGGGTATAATTTATGTAATCATGAGCCAAAAAAAGCTAAGAAAAAAACAGCACAACGTCGGTAAACAGCAACAACATGATTTAGGTAAGCTGTTGAAATATTTCATTGCTGTCTCTTTCCCATTTCGCTTCGTTTCTCAGCAGCTCTCCGGGTTTTTCTCGCTGTGTGTGTGTGTGTGCTTTGGGTGTTAAAGTGCAATTAGTGCTCAGGGAGAGGGATTCCCCAAACACATACATATACCTATTTATATATATGTATTTGTAAAAAGAGAGGCTTAAAAAAGGAAGCTGCTGCGATGGAGATAGCCTCCTGAATAAGGGAATGTGGCCATTTCAAATGGTAACGCCCTCCCAGAAAATTAAAAAAATAATAACTAAAATGCCAGTCATAAAATATAGTGTTAAAGATTTGACTGGCAAAGCATTGGATGCTCTTTTACCAATTGATTCTTTGGTGGAAAATGGTATAGGAAATTGTTAGAACTCAAAAGAAGGACTATTTAAAAAGAAACTGCGAAAAAACTAGAGAAATTCTTACAGAACAATTGCAGAAGTAATAAAATACAATTGTGGTTTTATGTGTTAAATTAAACAGTTATTTTAAGCAGAAAATTAGTTGAAGTTTTATCTTAGAATTTTCTTATAATACCTTAAAGTCTTTTAAGAATTTTTAAAGAATTCTTTTCAAGCAGCTAAGGTCGAATAAAATCCTTATTAAAGTTCCGAAGCTAAATATGATTACTAAACTCCTTAGGAAGGGAATATTTCTACCTTTATACGAATTTATTAATAAAAGCTATCTATAAAACTGGGACATTTCCTTCCTAATGGCTAAATATTACCTAATCAGGGTATTTATAGTTTTTCCCTTGCCTTGTGTAAGACCTCATACCCTTGTTTTTCAAAGGGTATTGCCACTTTCTCTGATTCAAAGACTCCTTAAACTGAATTTTCAGCTAAAAGAGAGAGAAAGGCAGTAAGGGGGAAAGGCTCTGCCATATAACAGCTCGAATTAAAAGGGCGGCAAGTGGCTTTAACTCCAGCTAACCTGGGATCCCGGCTCGTTAGGCTGCGCGGTTTGATTCGGATTTTTTTCTTTCGTTGATTGCCTACGTGAGGCGCGGCACCTAACACCTTGCCATCTATGACATAAGCGGCAGCAGCGGCGGCGGGTTCGATATATATACATATATTTTTTTTTTTACTTATTTTGACAATGCTCTCCATGCATCCCGCTCTCCTCGAGAGATGCCTCCGCCGAAATTTTTCCAGTTTGCAATTGAAATTACATGCCTTGAACGATTTCGGATTCGGGTTGGGATTCGGGTTTGGTTTCAGTTTCGGTTTCAGTTGGGCCTCGTTGCAATTGCAACTTGGACTGTGACTGAGGCTGAGGCACGGCATAATTGACCGAAATTAAACAGAGATTATTCAATCCCCCCCTCTGCGTAACTTCCTGCAAAGAAAATAAAGTAAAGTAAAGTAAAGTAAAGCTTGGATTTGTTTTCTTCTCTGTTGTTAGCGTTTCTTGTGCCATTTGTCGCGTGTGTTCGACATCACGTCCCTTTTGTTTGCCTTGTTGAGCAAAAGAAGATGAAGCCAAGATGTGGGAGACATGAAAAAATAGAGAAAATAAAAATAAAGGTAAATAGAAGATGAAATAGAGGGGATCGAGGGAATGCAAATCCCTCTTGACATCTTTTACGATTAATTTCCATACACGGAAAGATTACAGTTTGAGAGTGACTCAAGTGGTTCGCTTTTATTTTATTTCGAGTTATTTTCAAGTGGATCATGGATTGATATTGAGTTGAGTGGATGGATTAATTAAGTGATTTTCAATATAATTTTGAGCCAGGTAATAATAATCTCTGAATTCAATTTAGTAGTTTTTGTGGTAATTTTTTTGATTTATTTTGTTCATTCTGTTTTTTATGTTCATTCGGTTCATTTTGTTCATTTGGCTCATGTTGCTAATTTTGTATATCGTTTAATTTTGAGAGAAGGATATTGCAATTTCTATATTCGGTTAATTTTGTAAAATTGTTCTTCATTTTTCTAATTTAATGTTCATAATATTATTCATTTCATGTTCATTTTTTTCCTTTTGTTCATTGTGTTCATTTTGTTTATTTTTGTATATAAATTGTTTTTTCATAAATATTGTTAAATAAGTTTATATTTATAATATTTACACATTTATAGCTATAAATAATTATACTTTCTACTGTTAATTTGATGAAGTCTACAAATTTCAATTAGTAAGGGCTTCTTCCACTTGAAAGTGATATTTGAGCTCCACAAAAACCCCACGGCACTTGGCACAAACTCAACCAATTTCAAGATCATAAGCTATTATTTATCCATTTTCGGTTATTTCAATGATTTCCCCATCATTGCTACCATCAGATGCTTATATTGTATGTATCTCCTACCGAATACGGTAACCCCACCCACCACAATATCCATAAATCCGCTATATGCATTTCCTATGTTACTTCATCTCATCATCGTTTTCAAAAAGAAGGCCTCATCGAACGAACGAACGAACTCTCGGCGGTTTAATGACCCAATTTCGTGTCTCACTGACCACAGACACAGATATATGTGCCTCACGTCGTCATTCGCCCCGATCTTTAATATCGCGCTCAACGGCCGTCCTATAATGTCGAGTGTGTCATCATCATCTCCCCTCTACGGCATAACACTTTCCATTTGTATGCGGTCTTGGCTATGACTTGTCGTTTCGTTAAAATCAAATCAAATATTTGCCTGGGCTTTTGTTTGCATTTATTTATTAGTTATTTCCCCCTCCCCAACCCCATACGAACTCGCTTCCACCATTTACCAAAATAAAAAGGGGCCTTATGTAAGAAGTCTGGGCATCGCCTTGGGTGGTTTATAGTCTCCGCTCTTTGTTATTATTATTATTATTTTTTTTTTTGCAATACTAATACTACTTGCTGTGGGCTTCTTTTTTCGGGGGCAGCATGCGAAATTCGCAATTGTCCGCTTTTAGCTGGCAGGCGATAATTGTCGACAGGCCATTGCCCAAAACTTTCTGGAAACTGACACCTACGAAATAAAACGTGCCAATTCGCCGGTGCTTGGTTGTGGTGTGTGGTCAACATAACATTTTTTTTGGTAACCTTGGCACACTTGAACCGCTTCAACGAAAGCCAAACAAAACTTTGCATTGGCAACACGGAAGCCACGCCTTCTCTCCACCAAAAAAAAAAAATAGTAATAATAAAAAAGGAGAAAACACGGAAACGACCGATCATAAATTCAGAGTTTTTGAGGCGAATTTTTGATTAAACTCAAGCGAACTGACATTTGGCTTTTGGCGGGGGCTGAGCCTAAGACCACAAAGCTGGCCAAAAGGGGCGGGGCCAAAAAACGCCCAGCGTTTAAGGCCAAAATCGAAAGAAATCAAATTGAAAACGCGAATTTCGTGACTTCACTTTCACTGCGGTTTGCAACTTGGCTCAGAGTACCTGTAACTGGTAGTTGTATTGGCTAAGTATTTTACAAAAGGGCAAAAGATGGAAGAATCTGAATATTATCCTTAAATTAAGGGGATACGGTTCTTCAAATCGATGTGGCATATCTTCATATTAATATAAATACTTGAAAATACTTGAAAATGTTATTTGCATATTAAAAAAATGTGTTGCATAGCCAAAAGGCGCTGCCGGAAAGTCTATGAAAATGTAAAATTACTTTTAAACCTGAGGATTCCTTGGGTTTAACATGTAGATATCAAGTAATAGGAAGTATTTACGTAATAACATTTCTCAATGAGATGATATATTCGAAAAATATAAAAGAAATAAGCCTTCGGTACATAATTAAAGAAATATTAACAAAATGTGCGACAATTCGCTGTAAATAAAAAAAATATATATATATAAAATCAAGTAGCCGGCATGTATGCATGTAAAATGTAAAAGAAAAGACCACACCAAACGTTTACATAAATACATAAATATTTAATAAAATGCTTGATAAAATAACAAAAAAAAAAATACATATATATATATTAAAAGTTAAAATAAAATTAAGAGTAATAATAACAATAATTAAACCTACATTTAGATGCAAAACAAAACGAGGAATTGAGGACACAACAAAACAAGAACTCATAGCGATTAATATTACATCAGTTAATCCACACAATTGACTAGTTGAAACATATTAATTAGGGCTAGACTATGAACCGCCTCTCCTGGCGCCCCAGTCTTCCTTGATCAGATCCGAGGCCTTCTCCCCGATGGCTATAACCGGCGCATTCGGATTCCCATTGACAATCGTCGGCATTATGCTGGCGTCCACCACACGGACACCGGATACGCCATAGACGCGCAGTCGGGGATCCACAACGGCGGTCACATCCCAGCTGGGACCCATGCGACACGTGCCCGCCGGATGGTAGATGGTGAAGGTGAACTCCTTGATGCAACAGGCCCAATACTCGTCCGACTGGAACGGCAAGTGCCGACAGCCCGGCAGCGGGATATTGTGCAGCCGCGAACCGAATCGCTGGAAGGCCTGTGTATTCGACACATTAATGGCCAGCTTAATGCCCTCCACCAGAACATCGATGTCCTCCTGGTGGGCAAAGTAGTTCGGTATGATTTTTGGCGGCTGCTGTGGATTCCGTGAGTTGAGGCGCACCCAGCCGGTGCTCTTGGGCCGAAGTAGCAGCGGAAGTATAGACCAGGTCTCGCTGTGCTGCAGCGGCTTGTAGACGGTGTTGTAGAATCCATCCCGCAGATTTAGTATCTTGCGGATCTGCTCGCCGCCGTCCGAGTTGATGGAGCTGGGACAGAAGTGGAACTGTACGTCCGGCCAATCGACGGAGGGATCCTGGTATTTGGTGTTCAGAAAGGCGACACCCTCCACGCCCGAGAAGGTCATCGGGCCGCGTTCGCGCAATATGTACTCCATGGAAACGGGTATGGTCTGGAAGCGATTCCGGGTCACGGTCAGTGGTGCGTCCACCACGAAGGTGAGGCCGCCTAATCCCACATGATCCTGCATATTGTTCCCCACCGGCAGATCCGATATCACCGGAATGCTATGCTCCTGCAGATGCTCCGCGGGCCCTACGCCTGACAGCATCAGCAGTTTGGGCGTGTTCAGAGCCCCGGCACTGGCTATCACCTCTCGTCGGACGAAGACCAGCTGCTTCCGGCCACCGCGCTGATACTCCACACCAATGGCACGCTTCTGCTTGTCGAAAAGGATCCGAGTGGCCTCCGCATGGAGCAGAACGTCCAGATTCTGTCGTGCCCGCACTGGCCGGATAAAGGCCTTGCCCGTGGAACAGCGGGCGCCACGACGGATCGTACTCTGGGTGAGCATAAAGCCCGTCTGCTGGGCCCCATTGATGTCCCGATTCTCATAGCCCATCTCCATGCCGGCCTGCAGGAAGGCAATGGAGAGCGGTGTTCGCCATGGCGCCTCTTGGACGGTGAGATAGCCGCCGGTCTCGTGATATGGCGTCTTGGCCAGATACGGATTACGGACGTCCTCCGACTTGAGGAAGTACTTGAGGATGCTGTCGTAGTCCCAACCCGGGTTACCCAGCGACGCCCAGTGGTTGTAGTCGTTCTTGGAGCCGCGCACATAAACCATGGCGTTCAAGACGGAACTACCACCCAGGACCTTGCCCCGTGGCCAGAAGCAACGGTCGCCCTTCATGGCCTGACAGTATTGACGCGTAGACGAGGGCGTAGTCTGGTATTTCCAGTCCAGCTCCGTTAGCTGCAGATAACCCGCCAGGGCGGGCACATCAGAGATTTCGGTCTCGTCGCCGCCAGCCTCCAGGAGCAGCACGGTCCAGTTACGGATCTCGCTAAGGCGGTTGGCCACCACTGCGCCCGCGGAACCGCCACCAATCACCACGAAGTCATACTGACGACGTATCTGAAAGATACATATTAAAAAGGGAGAGGATTAAGTCGATAATTTGATTAGAAGAGAGTTACATTAAAGATTATATAAAGAATAAGACGTGTAACGCCATAAAACTATCTCTAAAGCTGACTTCCAGGTTCTTTTGTAATTTTCTTTAACAGATTTTAAAGCTCTCAAATTTGTTGAAGGGAAAGGGAGCGATTTCGTCGCCAGCAATTGGATTTTATGGGCTTTACGCATCTTATTCTTATATAATATTTTGTAATATGAATAGAGTTAGGGGCTAACTTACGACGGTTGGCTCCTGGACCTTGTTCTCGGGATCGACGCTTTGATAGCGATAGAAATTCATGCCGATCGCCAGCAGCGGGATCATGCCAAGCAAAGACGTCATTGTGCCAAACGCCATGTTTCAGTAATTGTCAAATCCACGGATCCTCTGTTGAATGCTTGCTCGCTCCCGCTCCAAAGGCTCCTGATCCTGTTGCTCCTGTTCCTCCCGTTGATGCTCCACTCACTCCCGTTGCTGTGCGCTTGCCCGACGCTCCGTAACAGTGGGCCGGGGCACTGGATGAGAGTCCGCTGCCCGCCGTCGAGCTGCAACTGGTGGATATGGTGGAATCGCCGCCACTGGCTAATATCTTGGGCGTATAGTTGCGTATGCCGCCGGGTCGGGCGGACTTGAAATGTGCCCGCGCTCGCTCGTCCTCCTCCAAGATGTCCAGATACGATTTAATGTACAGGTGATGGTGCAGGTAGTGCTTCTGTTTGTCCAGCGAACGATTGCTCGACTTGCTCGAGACCAAGGAGCTGGGACAGCAGCGACTGGAGGTGCTGCTGCTGCTCCGACTGCTGCTCGATATCGACAGCGAGGACACGGAGCTGCAGTGGCAGGATGAGTTGTAAATGCCGCTGTCCGAGCTCTGGGAGCTGCTCCGCAGCAGATTCAATTTGGCGTAGTTCGAATCTGAGTCCGATTGGCTGGCCGGAATGGGGATCTTGCTCCGCTCGTAGGTTTGTTTGCTCAAATTGTACTTGTGACGCAGCCGGTAGTTTTGATTGTTATTTATATTACTATTGTTATTATTATTATTATTATTATTATTAGTTTTGCTGTATTCGTTGGCGGTGGAAGAGCTGGTGGAGCTGCTGGAGGTGGACAGGTGACTGCTGGGTGTGTAAATAGCCTGATGATTGCTGGTATTATTATTGCTAATGCCGCTGAAGCTTTTCCGCTGCTGTGGTTGTCGTTTGTGGGGTGATTGCTGTTGGTGCTGCTGGTGTGGTTGTTGCTGTTGCTGATTTTGCTGTTGCGATATCTCCTGGCCCATATTTTGACAGAAATATGAACAGAACTGCAAGAGGCAAGAGAAATGAATTAGACCACTTGGATAAACAAAAAAGGAATCTAAAAATTATATTATATTCAATATATTATACCTTCAATTAATTGAGTCACATTAAATATATTTTATAAATTGCATTTATAACATTAATAATATTAAAAATATAAGAACCTTATCAATTACCGATATTTTCTCTCTTTTATTGACATTTTTATAATATTTTATTATTTTTAGAAAGTTGTTGCCTTTTTTTTCAATTTTAAATATGAAATATTTAGAGTTAAAGAAACGTTATCATAACTATCAGCTAAACTTAACTAACTCTATGAATTACACATTTAATTCGGATAAATTAATTCAAGTTTAGCGCTCATCTACTCAAGCTCAGCCTCACGGAATGCTGCACCAAGATAAGTCGTATTCCTTGAATCGAAAATCTTATTTGGCGATAAGCGATTGCCAAATGCGAGTGTTGCAGTCATAAAACCAAATTAATTCGAGTGACCGCCTTTTGGCCAGGCATTATTTCGGTTTAATGTCAATAATTCCCATAAAAAATAAAAAACACACAGAGACATCCGTCGATGGAGCAACCACTACACTCCGTGTAGTAAGCGAGTAAGCTCCCGAATAATGATGACAATCGCGATGGCGTGGGAGCTGAATGAATGGCGGATAAATATGAATGAATGCTCATCATTGATGGGCATTATAGCTTTGTGGTTTCTGTTTCTTTCTGCCATTGTTGCACGTCAGCGACATGCAAGCGGAAGCCGCTACATATACATATATTTACACACATATATCTCCTACGAATATTCCAGTGAATATCACCAAAAAAAAAAAATGAGAGTAAGGTAGGGGGGGAGAGAAGAGAAGAAAACACTCGAGTTTGGCAATCGTTGGCCAACCGGGCAGCCAGCCAGCAGATGGCGCTGTCACACGCGCTGTCGAACAAAAGACTTAGGCAACGAACTTGTTTACACTTTTCGCAAGCAGCCGACGAAATAAATACACGCCAAGCCAAATAAAAAAGGCAAAAGCGTTATCAAATCGCATAGAAATTGAATTGCTATATAAATATTCAAATGATGTCAGCTGCATCTCATTATGAAGTTGTCTCCCCGTCTTTCTCTGCACTGTATAATATACATATCTCCATATAGCTCGTGTGTATGTCTAATGTAAATATATATATATATTTCTTTGCCTCCACACACTTTTATCTGCTTTTTTCTCTTGCACTCTGGCTAGTTTTTCAAGTTCAATGCCGTTTGGCAGGCGGAAAAAGCACAAAAAAAAAATGCGCAACAAAATCCTCGCTTGCTGTTTTTGTTGTCTCCGGTCGCTTGTCTCGCGAGAGTCGCAATGTCTCCTCCTGTAAAATGCAATTTCGTTATTTTGTTTGTCCATTGGCCATCGGTGGCTTTAATTGCTGTCCGGCAGCCAGCCGCTCCCGGCTGTTGTTTTTTTTTTCCTGCGGTTTTTCCAGTTTTCCATCCCGCCATCATCTCGCTCCCGATTCGAGGCGATCTTGGCAGCAGCAGTGAAAGCCAAACGACATTGGGGCTTCCTACATAAACTACATACACTATCCCCGCCGATGTATATGTAATATATTTCATTTTTCCCTTTAGTTGGTTTATTATTAGTTTGTACCTTTCTCTGTCACAACACACACGAAAAAAAAAAGGAAGAAATGTAACTGGAACTACTCTCGATTAATTAACCGAACCGAAAATAGTTGGCTATTTTTAGCCGTTCGCTGTTAGCCAAATTGTTATATATATTTATCTTTGTTTTTGTTTTTTGTATTTTTTGCCTGGCAATTTCGCTAAAGCGAAGCGATTTGAACGGCTCGACGGTTGCGATGTAACTGGAAAAACAAACATCAACCAGCGGCAAAAATTAAATCCAAATTCATTCACTCAAATCGCCGTTAACGGCAGACGCAACAGGTTAAAAAATAGGAGAGATGAGAAGAAGAAAAAACAATCAGCGCTGGCCGCTAATTTATGCAACGCCCTTGGGCGGAGTGACAAAGGAAACCCTCGAAGGTATTTGTGCTTTTCCAAGCATTTTACTTTGTATTATTTTGTTGACGCAATCCCAAAACAAAAATATATACTAGGCCAGGTTTTCTCGGGCATTTCTTGTATTTTTTTTACATCACAGTGATGTCGATTCATTCATTTTGTCGGCTGGCGGCTAGCCGTCGTCATTATGCAATTCACACATTGTTAGCAACCAGCAAGTCGAAATTTCTCAGACGAAGCCTCAGTTATATTTTTTTTCGGCCTCAACTGCCTGTCAATTATGATTTGACAGCTTTTAATTATGGCCAAGACTTTATGCCTCCATAATTGATGACATTTACACGGATTTCCATGTGCTCGTTGGTTTTTTTCTCTCTTCATTTCATTTGTTTTTTGGTTTTTTTTTGTTGTTTGCCCAGCCCTTTGTGGGTCGCCTCGCACATAAATCCAAGTAATTCCAGCTACTTCACTTCGACTCAACGCTTTCTCGACAATCGGCTGAGTCACGGTACCGTGACACATTAAAGAAGCTCAACTTGGTCTAACACACACATCAACAACAACAACACCACCGAAACACACACAAGAAAATAAAAAACAAAAAACGAATATAAAAAAGAAAACTATTAAAAAATCCATGGCGCATTTCCGTACAAAGAGTACGAGTGCAGTTGCTGTTGGGTGACATCTGGAAATTAATTAATTAGCACATTTATCTACCCGGAATGTATGATTAATTGTAACCTCATAAATTTTAAAGTATATTCTTATTAAATAAATATTTAAAACAAATGAAATCATTTATTCTATTTAAATTACCATATTTCCAAAATAAATCCTCTGCTATTTCATTGTTTGTCTAAGAACAGATTTTATATTCCATCTCTACTTGTGTTTAAATACGTAAAATCAAAAATCGGATCAAAGAGATATCCATTTTTTCATGCACATTTGTATCTTACAAATTTTTACTTTTATTATTATTATTATTATTGTTTTCTTTTTATTATGTTGTACTTTTTTACTATATTATTTTTGGCGTAGATCTTACTTTATTGAAAACTCAATACTTGGCAGTACTTGCTTTAATTAAATGTTCGATAAAATTATCGATTTCCTATTGAAATACTTCACAACTTGTTCCAAATTCGGTATATTGATTATATGCAATTTTTCTGAACGAATACTGTGTAATTTTTCGATACAAACTATATTTTCCCTACGATGTTTACCATATATATTGCTCAAATGTTGATCCAGAAAATATTGACTCATATATCAAGTGATTTTTAATATCGATAACAATATTAATGCGATATTTTCGATATTTCTGTGAATTAGTTTTCGGATGCGCGATCAGGGTACTCCGAGTGCGTAACTGCCAGCAAGTTGCCCCTGCATTTTTGAATCTTTCTCCTGACCATCCATCCGAATGGTTTATGGTTACATAGCAGCACTTTCTTGGCTTGGCTTTTAATTGCCGGACTCGTATGCATATGCAGTGCCGCCGGTGGCGATACACGCGCGCTCCATGATTGCCTCTTTATGGCCGCGACGTGCACAAATTGATAATAATTCGCACGGAGGTGTGAGGTGGTTCGGTGGCTTCGGTGGCTCCGCTGGATCTCTTGGATCTGTTGGATCTGTTGGAGCAGTGCCACCAAATTTGACGGTAGAAAGTGTGAATCGTCCGAATGCAAGGCGTGGCCGGTAGGAGTCTTACATAAGAATCTGGCTCACTGTAATCGCCTCCTTGTTTTATTTCTTTGTATTTTGCATATTATTTCGTATGCTTTTTGGCTTCTGATTTCTTGTTTTTTTTTTTCTTTCTTTTTGGCGCCCTTGTTTTGCTCAAGGGTCAGCAAGGTTTGTTACATAAAATCAAAGTGAAAATGAGCGTAGTTTGTTTTTTTTTCTTTACGACAGCGTATGCAAATAGGTGTTAATGTTTTGGCATAATAGTTATTGTATTTATTTTGCCACTTATTACGATTGCATTGCATACTCTTGTCTACTTTATGTTAAATAAAAATAAAAGCATCTTGGGATTTCCTAACGCACAAATATTTGCATTTCAATTAACCAATGTTAGAAATGACACTAATGTTGTTGCTGTTTAGTGTCAAGCATCAATATTATTTCGCATTTAATTACTGCTTGTAAATGTTTGAGAAATTAATGTTTGTTGGCTTGTTTTGTGATCATACATCTCTATTTGTATTCAATTGATTTCTCTATACGGGATATAGATTTGTATACATTGAACGTCTTAAGATAGCTTTTAAAACATGGGTATTTCTGGGATTTCAATCAAAAGATAGGCAGCCATTATTTTTAGAGATCAAAACGGAAAGTTCAAAGAGCTACCTTCAAAAAGAACACCCTTTATAAATGACTTCCTTTAGCTAATCTATTTTAACATCATTATAAATTATGTACTACAAAGATCATTAAAGTTTCCTTCTTTTTTCTTTTGGACATTTTCCCTGCCTGATGTTGGGCTTTGCACTTATAGTTCATTTTTACACTTGCCTCCGGTTTTTGTTGTGTTTTATTGTTGCTGCTGCTGCTCTGGTTCCAGTAGCCGCTGCTGCCTTGTGGTTGTTGTGGACTTGGTTAATCTTTTATTTATTTATATTTATATTTATTATTTTGCGGATTTTCGTGGTGAACGCGACGGCCTGCCACTTTCCTTTGTCTCACACACGATTACCATGACTGCTGCTGCTGCCGCTGCTCTCTTTCATCTCAAAACGACAACAGAAAATGCAAAAAAAAAAGAGTAATAACTAAAAAAAAAACTGCGACAATGTTGAATTGATTGCTCGGTAATTTCTTCGAGTGATATTGTGCGGTTTTTTTTATTTTGGTAAATTATTGTCACGGCGTTCGTTCGTTTCACTCTCGATATCTCTATCAATATATATATATATGTATATATCTTTCGCCGCTCGATGCGAAACGCACGCCACGAGCTCGACTTGTTCAATGAGCAATTCGCTTTTCGGCTGGCTTTGGTTTTGGCCACATTGGACGCTGACTTGGCCAAGAAGCAACAGCTTTTCGGACGGCCTTCGGGAGCTTTTCACTTACGGCCATCATGATGATTATGATGATGATAACAACACACAAGCGAAGCCAAGCCAAGCTTCGGGCCCACTAAAGTGAGAGAGAGAGTGAAAAAAAAAAACAGGGAGAAATATCCGTGGCTTGGCCAAAAGCAGCTTTTTGTTACACCGAAAATAAATTAAATATTACATTTATATTTTGGGAAGAAATGAGGGTGAAGATGATTTAGAGGTTCCAATTTTAAACTCGGACAAAAATCTCTTCATTTTTGTAGGGAAAATATTAATATATCGACACAGAGTCGATATTTAAAGCAATATATATATCGGCATAAATCGATATTATTGTCGATATATCGCATCGAATCCTTCTTATCGATAGACAATCTGTAATTTATTTTAAAGCATATATATGATATAATCCAACAAATAATAAGAAACAATATTATCCATTTTGTTTTTGTTTTTTTGCGAGTGCACAACTCTGAAGCGGCCTGCACTTTCGATTTCGATTCCATTTCTTTGAGGCTGTCTCTCAGCCTGTCTTCGGGCTTTGTCACTGAGCTACGTGTTCGGTCCAACGTTTTCTTGTCATGGCTTAAATGCGAAAGCTTTTCGGGAATCCATTCGCTCGCGGTGCCGGGGATGGTCGAAAGAAAGAGAGACGAAACTAAAGAGACATCGGCCGGTTTGGAGGCTTTCTTTGGCTCAGCCAAAACGCTGACACTGACAACGATCATCGCCAGCGATTTACAAGTCTGGCAATCAACTTACCGTTTTATTATTCATGATTATTCCCGAACTCCAATCCCCAAATCCCAATACCGAAGCTCAAATCCAATGTTAAGCGGCAACAGCAGCAAGGCCATAAAGGTAAAGTGTGGCTCATTGTAAAGATCGGAATGGAAATCGAAATGGAAATGGAGTCGCAGATGGAGATTTCCTGTTTGCTTGTACTCGATTTCATTGCCGATCGAAGGGTAAAAGTGCCCGAAACTCGAAGTACTTGTAAATAAATCGAAATTGTGCGATAAAGTCAACATTTTAAAAGGGGAACAACGACGAAATGGTGAAGGGGGAGTTTCGTCACCTGAAGCCATTGATTATCGATAGTTTCTCTTTTATGTGGCTTCCTTTGACAGTCGGATCAAGTAATTCGGGGCTGGTTATTTATTTTAATTGATATTAAACCTAATTCTGTGGTTGTAGGTTCTTGAAAGCATCTTGAAATGTTTTATAAAAATATTTACATAACAAATTCTTAATATATTTGTTACTTAATTAAATATATTAATAATAAGTAATGGTTAGTACGTTATACAAGTCAACGTGGTACTAAATTGGGTTTGAAACAGATGCATAACAAAGACCATATAATAAATCAGATGCAGAACGCGTTCACATTTAAACTGTGCTAGCAGAAAATTAAAGAAAAGTTCTTTGAATGAATATTCCTTATTATAGAAATAAACAATACCAATTAGATATGTAGAACGTCCCATTAAATTAAATAAATGGCTTAATTAACCATTTTTCCGCTAAATTACCACCAATTTTTGTGAGTCTCTCAATTGAACTTTAAAGCGAAGCCACCTAACCACCGTAAAGTGCGCCAAATGCTCGAAATAAATTCACACGATTCCCATTCCGATTCCATTCAGTTTAGCTTATTCATTCCATTATGCTAGTCACCGAGTTGAACAGCTCGACGAACTCTGCGAACTCTCCGGGCGCATAATCAGGTGCAATTGACCCTCATTGAACTCCAAGCTCTATGCAAACGGCGGCAAACGAGATGAAATAAATGGCTGAACTTAGTCAGCAGAGCGCAGCTTGTTCCGTTGCGATCGCAAAAACCGAAACTATATATATATATATACATACAGACATGCATATATCTCTGGCGTTGCGCCGGCTTCCGACAACCGGGCCAGAAAAAGATGGGGCCTAAAAAAAAGGCCACTTCCAGCTTGACACGGCACTGGGAAAAATATCTGCGGAAGTATATTTAAATCTAGTTATTCAGGATAATATTTTCACAAAAAAAAAGGAAAAATATGCAGTTTACATAACATTAATCAAGATCTTGGTTTTAATATATAACTAAATACATAAATGGCAATATGTGGTCAAGTTTTCCATTTTAATGTTGTTAATGTAATCTAAATAAGCTTTTAGGGCATTAAATTTGATATAAAGTAAGCTATTCTATTAATTTTTTCCATGTGTCCCAGTGGGTGAAGGCAATATGCAAAAGGAGTTCACGTAGAGGGAGCGGTGGCAACTTTCGTTTTCGTCCAGATGTCTGCAAATTAATTTACTCTTTTTATGTTTCTTGGGTTTTGCTTGATTTTTTTTTCTGGGTTTTTTTTTTTTCTTGTTTTTATTTTTGTTTGTGGACGGTCATTGCTTTGCAGTATAAATATTTATGCGTTGCACTTGAGAGCGCTGGAATTGGAATCGGAATCGGACTTAACGCTGGAGATGGCTCAGATTTATGGTCGTCTTCCGCGACCCGAGGCTAGTGTACGCGTACTGAAACAACAAAAAACTAAATAAATAAAATTAGCAATTAGCCGCCTTGATTTGTAGTGCATTTTGTTAACAAATTAAATGCATTATTCAATGCAATTATTTATTAGCCCCCGTCTACGCACCGTTAAGCGCCTTTAATGTGTACTTAATTGCAATCATCATCGACTGTAACTACTGGGCATTGTAATCATAATCGTAATCGCAATTGAAATTGAGATTGTAAAAGCGCAATTAATTTGCTCAAAGGGAAATTATCGGGATTATGGCATTGGCATAAGTATTACTTAGCATTTTAGGCTCACCAAACCGCATCGGATTAGTTAGATCCGCTGGATGGAGTCCGATTCGCGGGGAAAAAAATGAGGAACTTCATTTGGCTACCTAATACTTCCTTAATTTATTTTCATTTTTTTTGTAGGTATTTCGAGATTAACTGGAACTGGGAAAGCGTATTAATATATCTTGATCCTTGCTTAAATTTAATTAGAAAGAAAGTTTAAGGTTTTTATGCCTTTAGTTGCTCTTTTAAAATTCCTGTCCGATTTATTTCGATTTATTATAAACTTTATAATATATTGTAATGATAGTTTCCCTCATTTATAAATCATAATTATTTTGAATATTTATTTTGAATTCTTTTTATTACCAAGAATGTATGCTCTATATTTATTTGGTATATATTTTTTACCACTTTATGTTTCCTTAAATAATCAACTTTAATGTTTTTCCTACCTTTTACCGCCTTTTATATCAAATTTTAGCATCAAGACAAATATTTTGAATTAGTTTTAAGCTTTGCTATAGGCCAGGCCTAAACGAACTTGACTATTTTGTAGCTTTCAGCTAAGATCCGCTTACTCCCTATTATAATCTTATTTTTGTATCTTTCATTACAGGTAAGCTTCGTTTAAGCTTTTATAGATGAATCTACAAACCTTTGGAACCATCAAACTGTAAGCAAGTGTGGCTCAGATCCAAAGCTTCCAACTGTAAGCCAACTATCAATATTATTCAAGTTGAAGCTGTGGTGTTAGACAAGCTGCAAACCTTTCAAATGTGTAAAATATCATCTTTGAATTTGTAAACTATACGATTTCTTTCGGAAATATTTGTTTATAAATTTACTCACATAGCTGCATCACAAATATAAATAAAAATAAATGTTCTGTGTTTTTTGCTTTTTTATTTATTCGATTTATTGAGTTCGTTTACATTTTATTTTTAAAAACTAATCAAACATTCGCATTGCAATCGTAATCCTCGACTTACGAACTAATTGAGGTACTCCCAGTGTACGCGGCGTCAAACAAACTATAAAAGTTAACACAAAAAAAATACACATTAGATTAGATACACAGTAAACAAAACTAAACAAAAAAAAAAAAGAAAAAACATATGAATTAGCATAAATGACTCGATATTTACATGAAGCGCTTAATTGACTAAGTTCATGGGTGGGGGTGTCAGCAGGGGCAATTACTGGGTGGTAAAGGTGGAGTTTTATATTTTTTTAAAAAACTTTTTTTTGTTTAAGTCTAGAGCGCGAAAGAGAGAAAGAGGTAAGCTTAAGGAAGAGCTTAATAAATTAAATTTGTTTAAAAGGAAGCCACTTTACAGTTAAGAGGGTATGACAGGACAGAAAATCGATAGATCTGATCAATTTGAACAAGTTTATCGCAAAAATCGTTGCAAGAAATACTAATTTAAAATTGGAAGGAAAAAATTCTTATATGATATATTGACAAAAATATCACACTCAATATCATATCGAAAATATCGTTAAGCTTGATTTATCGAATTTGGAAACATCGAAAAATATCGCATTTAACTTTAAAATATCTATATTATCGAAAAAATATTAATATATCGATTTGTATATCGGCCTTCGCATCAGATATCGAAACAGTATCGATAAATCGATATTTTCTGCCGTATCTAGTACCAAGTCAAAACTGTATCATGGCGGAAATTTGTGCTAAGATATTCCGCGTCCCACTACACCCACCCCCCCCTGGAAATTCCATGCCCCTGCTAGTTGACCCCGTTGACCTAAGCGAATGCCCCTCCCAACCCCTATTTTTGTTTTTTCTTGTTAAAAATGCTACGATCTTGGCAAGGTCCACTGATGCACTGGCGATATTGCCGCCTCACTGGAGTTCAGGGATCGCTTGCTGCGCCACTGCGTTCGCGGCGGTGCCTGACCCTGACCCAAGCCCAATTCCAGTCCCAGTCCAAGGCCCTGGCCTTGACCCTGTGCCCCGGCATGCGGCGCTGTCGTAGGCGTCAGCCACAGCTGCTTGATGAGATCGGCACCCTTCTCGCCGATCATCACTACCGGCGCATGGATATTGCCATTTGTTATTGCCGGCATCACGCTGGCATCGATAACCCGCAGTCCGGGAATACCATAAACCCTCAGCTGGGGATCGACCACGGCCCAGGGATCCGAAGGTGGCCCCATCTTGGCTGTGCCACTCATATGATAGATGGTCATCGTGTACTGCCTGATGAAGCAGTTCCAATAGTCATCGGTGAACAGGGTCAGGTGGCGGCAATTGGGCAGCGGCTTGCTCCAGAACCGAGCACCGAATCTCTTCATTGCCTGCGTCTCGCCCATAGCCACTGCCGCCTTGACGCCCTCCCTGAGGACATTCACATCGTCCGGATGCGTCAGATAGTTGTGATAGAGCAGCGGATATCGCAGGGGATTCTTGGATGCCAGCTTGATATACCCTCGACTCTTGGGGCGCAGCATCATGGGAAAGATGCCAAAGACATCACGGTTGTTCACCTCCCCGAAGACCTCCTGGTAGAACTCATCGGTCAGGCCGTGGGCGGTCTTCACCTGCGATCCGCCATCAGACATCACCGACGCCGAGGTCATCATGAAGTTCATGTCCGGCCAATCGTCACTGGCATTGGCATATTTCGTATTGATAAAGGCCACCGCCTCCAGGCCAATGCTGGAGGTCAGTGGTCCGTCCTCCGTGATGGCATACCGCAGGGCCGTATTGATATTCACCATTCGCTTCATCACAATCGAAATGGGATAGTCGATGAGGAAGGCTATGCCGCCGACGGCAATGTGATCCTGCAGATTCTGTCCCACGCCCGGCAGATGCTGCACCAGGGGTATGCCCACGCGGGCCAGCTCCTCGCCATGCCCGATGCCCGACAGCATCATTAGGTGTGGCGAACCTATGGCACCCGCGGCCAGGATCACCTCCCTTGTGGCGTACACATTCTGCAGTCGCCCATCGCGGATAAACTGCACGCCGGTGGCACGTTTCGTCTTGGGATCGGTCAGCACCTTGGTAACGTGCGAGAACAGGGCCACATGAAGATTGGGCCGCAACCGGGCGGGTCTCAGGAAGGACTTGGCCGTCGAGCTGCGGGATCCGCGTCGCATATTAAACTGATAGAAGCCAAAGCCCGTCTGCTGTTCCCCATTTACGTCCACGATGTCGTAGCCCATCTCCTCGCCAGCCTGCAAGAAGGCGGGGCCAATGGGAGTGTTGTACGGCGAGTCCTGCACTGTCCACAGGCCACCTACAGAAATAGAATATAAAATATTTATTTTTATAGGGAATTATAAAGATAATTAGGCTGAGGACCCACCTGTTCCATGGTAGCGCTTGTTCTTGGCCAAATACGGATTCCTTTGATCCTCGGACTTTCTGAAATAGGGCAGGATTTCCTCGTAGGACCATCCAGGATTGCCAAACTCTGCCCACTGATCAAAGTCTCGCTTATTTCCCCGAATATACAGCATAGTGTTCAACACTGAACTGCCGCCCAAAACTTTTCCTCGGGTCCAGCAGCAGCGTTTGTCCTTCATCGCCTGACAGGCTGTCGGCTGTGGTTGGGTTCTAGAAATATAATAAATATTTAGATAATACAAAAAATTAGTCTAAAGTGCTCTGGTAATCTCTAGGGGGCTTAAACTTTTAAAAAAAGTGTCTAAAAGTATGCAAGATATTTATTTAGGTACAAAATTCAGTGTACATTTTACTCTTTTTTACGATATTCATTTTTGTGGCATATTTGTTGGCACCATTTTAAGGATTTTAAAAACCGAAGTGATTTTCTTAGCATCCACGATTGTTAGATTTCTAGTAGACTATATAAAGTCGGGACTATCCATTTATTTTACTTAAAAAGATTTAGCAAAGGGATTTCTGTCTGCTTCGTTTGCTAATTGTGTAAAGTGGGCATCGCTGCTTAAGAATAACTATTTCTTGTACACCTTTTGAAGTTTGGTATCTAATTTTGTTATGAAAACCGCGTCTGGTTAAGGTAAACAAGTAAAATCCAATACTAATGTTTAAACAAAAGTTACTCAACACTTTTATAAATAAATTGTAATAAAGAAACTCACAACAAATAAATAAAAAACAAGCTTAAGAGAGTCCAAAAAGTAAAAAAAACGGAGAGAAAACAATTAGCGAATCTTGGCTTCGCTACTCACCGCAAAACTGTCTGAAAAGAGATATCCAATAATTTTGCGGGCAGGTAAACAAAGCGACAATGAAAGCGCATTAGTCAAAAAATGCCACGCCCACACAATGAAAAGGCCAAATTGCCCAGTGGCCAAGCGGCCAAGTAGCCAAATGGCCAAATGGCCAAGTGAATTACAACACAGACATAGAGAGCGAACGCTGGTGTTAAGCGCTCATTAGGCCAAGCTCAGGAAAAAAACAAATCCATGAGGCAATGAACCACACGAACGCCCCTTCGCACTTGTGCCCTTTACCAGCCTTCCCATGGCATCCGTGAGTGCGCGAGATACTTGTATCTGTATCTACGAGTGGCATTTAAAGTGGAGGCGCTGCCTTGAAGATATATTTAAGAAATACAAATAAATAAATACTAAATAAAATATTACAAGAAAAGGTGCCTGCACCCAACAGGAAGTTAAACCAAATACAATTCTCAGAAAATAATAATTGCTGGCAACAAGAAAACAAAAAAACAAGCAAGGTATCTGGGGGAAATGGAAAGAGATTAAACTCAATTAAAACTGCTATTTTCCTGCTGCAATTTCAAGCTCCACAAATTAACGGATATGGCAGGCCAGTAGATACGCATTTGTTAAGACAAAATATCTTCCCAGCATTATGCCGTGAGTGCAGTCAATATAAACCACCGACAAATTGGCCAAACAAAACGTTTTGACAACTGTCTGTAAGTTAATTTCGTAGTTACTTTCATTCCGAATCTAAATCCGATACCATATCGGTTTCTTTTGGGTGCGCATTAGCCCCGCGGTCTAAACATATAGGAAGCCTTTTTTTTGTGTCGTTAATGAAAACACAAATTACCAGTGACAGGCAACAATCAAGAGACAAGAGACCACAGGCTATAGTCTGGAGACTTAACCACATTCAGCTGAGAAAGGCACGATGGAAACAAAACGGAAATCAAATGTCAGTTGCGGAAAACTTGGTCAGCAAAATGATTTTACTTTGCCAACATGATTGCGGGGGAAAAGCGTGCCAAAGCCAAGGGAGAGGAAATAAGAAGACGGCGCTTAAAATGCCCTAAAAAATAGCACAAAGTGTGATATATCAAATATAAAAAAATATCGAAATATCGATAATAACGAAAATTATTAGAAAAATATTTTTCAATTAAGTTTTCTATGGCATATTATATTTATAGCATATCTTAAGCTTTAAGCACATCAAGAGAATAATCCAATATATCTACAAAAATAAAGGGCTCAAGATTATATCGAAAAATATGGAATTTCAGGCTCTTCTTTAGCATAGAAACTTAGTCCAGATTAAATAACAACTCATATTGATAAATGTCGGCTTATCGATGGAGATACCTTCCAAATGGAGATACCTTCAGCTAGGGTATATCGACCAGATGTGTGACGATTCCAGCTGGTGGATTGGTGTCCAACTGACGCCTCTCCATGGTCCATTATTCGTCTGTCTCGGATGCATTTGCATCTCTATTTTGATTTTATCTTTAACGATATTCACCTGGCACCTGGCACCACCTCTGGCAGTTCGGGGCCCAGGCTAAGGGTAAGGGTAAGGCTAGGGCTATGGGTTTTGGGTGTAATCGTAATAGTAATTAGCATACGACATGCCTCTGATTTATGCTGCCCAGATCGAGGGGCGATGCATATACTTTTCCTTGGCTTTAACAGCGGCCTGGCGCGCCGATGACGAGCCATTAATATCAATTCGCGCCACTGGTAACCCCACCGCTGTGGCACATTGTTTGGCATACTGACTTATTGGCTACGTGCTCTGGCCATTTTACACAAACAAATAGAAGACAGAAATAGTGAAGAAAATAAAACTAACTGGTGAGCTGGTGAAGAAAAAAAAAAAGTAGAGAAAAAACTTTCGCCCCAGCCCGGCCTCGACTTCCATCTGACTCTGTGCGACGCCCAACTGACGCAATTTGTTTGCTTTTTATTAGCCATTTAACAGTTAACTCACATAAACGTAACCAATTATTATTAACTCATTTCGCTTAGCTTATATGATGCTTTATTGTGTATTTTTTTTTCTGTGAAAAAGTGTTCGCGTAAATCTGTTTTCCCTTTAAGCAATTAACAAAATTAACAAAGTACAGGCGGAAATGGCACTTAGAATTCGGAGATGCATTCATTTAATTTTGTAATTAATTTAGTTTGAGTTAAAATATGTTTAAGTTCGAGATTTTAAATGGTAATTAAAGTTAAAGGTTATTTAAAGTTATGACAAGCTTTAAATTATTTTAGGATTGCAAATATCAAGTAGAAATGCGATTCTAAAGGAATATTTTGGTTTCCAATCAGTAAATGACAAACAAAAATTGGTAAATAAAGTTTCTTATTCTTAATCTAAGAATAGCTGCCATTTATAATATGTAAGAATTATCTTCATACATAAATTATCTTCAATATATAAAATATAGCAATTGAACGAGTAAATAATTGAAAAAAAAAAACAAACCTTTCAAGTAATGTAACTCCTGAAAGTAACTCAAAAACTCATTACTGACATAATATCTTTGAGAGTTACATTCAGGCGATGGAAAAAGATAAAGCTAAAAGCGATTTAGTTTTCAAGTAATGTAATGTAATGTAATGTGGATCTAGAAATACGAATTAGGGACATTCACTAAGCCAGCAATCATAATTGCCGAGCTTATGAAATGAATATGCATGCCGAAAATTTGAGTTGATTGCATTATTTTCGTAATTGTTTAATGCTCGTTAACCGAATGTTGGTTAAGGCCTCTCGGATTTTTT
The DNA here is from genome assembly GCA_008042475.1 of Drosophila kanapiae. Lineage (NCBI taxonomy): Eukaryota > Metazoa > Arthropoda > Insecta > Diptera > Drosophilidae > Drosophila > Drosophila kanapiae. The sequence continues at coordinate 229,891 of VNJM01000025.1, read as the reverse complement.
GGTCTTCGGTCTTTGGAGTTCCCCAACCCATGGAACAAAATAAACAAAAAAAAAAAAGCGGGAAAACGCATTGGGATGGAACAGCTGTTGATTGCCATATAAAATCACTTAGCAGGCGCATTAAGCTGTAAAACGGGCAGCGATTCCATACAATTTATCGATGGAAACGTTCACCAATCTCAAATGGGATGATTGGTGGGAAAATTATTGTTTTGTTGGATTTTGACAGTTAGATTAAGTAAAGATCGATTAAATATTAACGTACGGTTGCGATTCCCTTAACTTTGTTTCTATATAATCAAAACATAAGAAATTAGGAGAACAAATACTATAGATATGTTTCATTTGCTAAAGAGTTAAGTATTTGAACTATTTGTTATTATTATAACGATATAATATATTATATCGTTATAATAATATATAATAAATAAAATTACAGATTAATATTAGAGAAGGTTCCTTTAGAAAGTCATATTTATGTTTATTTTCCTTTATGAACTGTTATAGGAATTGATTCCATTATTTCGAATTCATTTCTTTGGTAAAACAATAGAAATAGAACAAATTATTAGGAAATTCCCCCTGCCACCGTTTCCTTAAGGTAGTACTTTATGTTTCTTTTCCCTTTCCATCGTTTTCTTTAGGAAATACTCTTTGTTTCGTTCCCTTTAGAACGCATTTTAGACTTCTGTTTCGTTTCCATCTTTTCCTTTGTTTCGAGTTCCTTGTTCTTTGGCAAAACGATCGGAACGTAGAAAATACTTTTCTCTTTTCCCGTTAAATATTTGTATTTAACCAATACTTGAGTATATATAACCTTTCCATTTTACATCATCTTCGGCCATACTAATTGCCTGGTGTTAATTCGATTAACAGCATTATGGGTAACATCCCGTTGAGTGTCATAACATTCCATTGGGTGCAAATAACATTTATGAATAGCGATATTTTTTATTTATTATCTATTGCACGCCCTTCTTTTTTTTTAATACATTTTTGTTATGCAGCTGATTTGGTTTTGTTATTTTTTTGTGGCGGGCAAGTGTCTCTCTTTTATGGCCCAGTTGACACAATTCGGTCTATCGATACTCGGTACTTGGGTACACGGATTCGAGTATGAAGACCGTACCGACCCACCGAAGCCTATCCATTTAACCGGCTCACGTTTGCTTTTGGCTTTGGCCGATGATGATTGGCAATCGTCGGCTGAGGCCGGTCTTTTTGGTCATTCAGGTGCAATCGCCAAGTGTCGGAGTCGTTTCGTTTCCACTCGTTCCGCCCCGTTTCGATTCATTCCGTTCCGCTCCGTTCCGTGCCATTTCCATGGAGGCGCCCAAAACAAAAAAAAAAAAAACCTGTAGACCGCCTAACCCACTTTATACTTTATAACATTCCGCCTTGGAGCGCCGCGATCCGATCCGGTTTTCTCTTGGGAAATTATTAAACAGAGCCGGCGTAGGATATCCCGATCTCTCAGAACGTACACTGCCAGAAATGGAAAAGAATCAATGGAAATATCACACAATTGGAAAGATAATTAATACGATAGTCCACAGCATTTTCACACTGCAAAAATAATAAAACGAATAACATTTTCATAACACTTCCTTTATATCCTCTTTCTTTTTTATCAATTGAATTAAATTTTATAGAAATTTACATAAAATAAATTATGAATTTAGCTTGAAAAAAGTCTTCTTTTTTTCAACCCTACTCGGGTTTCCATACATGATTTCTCTCTGTGCAATTCAGCTTGAAATGATGTCCGCTTGCAGCTTGCATTTTAAATGCGAACCCGAATCTGTCATGGGCGTGTCTTCACCACCTTTTTGGATGCCAAAATTTGTTCGTGGCCCAAACGCGGGGAATTTAATGACGCCGACAACGGATAATGGGGGTCATCTGGGAGTTACGTAACTCCTTTTAAACCAAGATGGCATGCGGGGGCGCCTAAGGCCCTCACGAAAAAAAAAGAGTAGACAAATATTTACCAAAAAGAACACCAGTTTGTTTTAACTGTCGTAAACTGTGTGGCTTATGGCGAATTTGAATACTTTCAAATGGCGTTGCGGAAAATTGCCTTTGTAATGGCTTATGAAATATTTGTCGGTATTGTATTGGATCATAAACTTTATGGCATTCATCCTGTAATCGCACAAAAAGTTTGATTGCAAATAAAGTTTTTTCGTATTATCATTAATCCTTTTATAAGCACATTTTATTTTCAACTAACGAGTTGTTTTTCAATTGTCTTTAAATGCATTTCAAAATTACATGAAATGAAGTATTTATCCACACCTATAATTTGGGATGCGTATCGGGAGGAAACGTATGATTTAAGTTATTAACTTTCAGCTATCCTTTCCTTAAAACCATTTAAATAATTTTATTTATTAGCTAAATTTGTATAAATAATAGAATAGAGCTGTAGCTATTGTTATTCCTACAAAAGCTTGTCTATATTAATGCCGATCGTATTTTATTTCAATACATCTCCTGTTCCCGGCAATTTAAAAAGTATTTTATTTTGTTTTTTATTTCCTATTTTAAATTAACCCGAAAGTCGTTGTAATAATCATCACCTTTCCACGACCTTGAACCCCTGAGACACGACGGCGACGACAACGACGTGATTTTTGGCACTTTCTCAGGCGGGTGAAACTTTTTCGCGCCGGTCAATCAAGATTGCGAGTAAAACCAAGCCGGTGATTGACGTGAGAGTGATTGTTGTTGCTTTTGCAATTCAGTTTAAATCCCAATGCAGTGTGTGTTGACTTAATTTGCCACCGCAAAGCGGTTTTCGAGTGGCGATTTGTACACAATGCACCCAAAACAAACACTCTTGCATCTGGCACCGGACAATTCACTCACTCTTTTACCATATTTTTTTCTTGAACGTATCTCTGTGGCTTGGGCCAGCTGACTGGATACTCAGATACACGGATACACGGTTACTTGGATACATGGACAAGAAATGCAGATACAGATACGCGACTCTCGCGACTTTGCGAATGATGCAATATTTCAGAAACACACTCGATTATATTGCCACACTCCGTGCACGTACTTTTAGATGCACGGCAAAAAAAAAAGATATTTATCAAGATTATTCAGAAGTTATAATGAAGAAAATGAAAGTATAAATGAATATTCAAATTAAAAACTACGGTATTTTCTTCAAGAAGCTAAAGTAAGCATTATTAAATACCACAAAATATATTCCTATTCGGCTATTACCCTATTAAAACACCTGTAAACATATCTTACAGTCTAAGTAATATCTTTATTTATTAAATTAATTTTTTGCCGTGCCTCCTTTACTTTTGTTCCATTTTTTGTTTCGTTTCGCATGCGCTTTTAGCAGTTGATTGCATTCAATTACGCAAAGCGGGATGGAATGGAATGGAAACAATAATAATAACAGAAGGGGCCATAGAAATGGAATGGGAATGGGAATACTAATGAGTGTGGAATTCTGAAAGTGAAACTCCAAGCCCCATGCGAAGAAGACCCCAAAAAGAAAACCCCAAGACGAAGATTGCCGCTAGGCCTAAAAACCCAACCCAAACCCAAAACCAATCCAATCCGATGCCAGCTACCCCCCTCCCTGTCACATTAAACAGTTAAATGGATTACGGTATTGGTAACACGCTCGAACAAAATTCCACAACAAAAAAAAGAGGGGAAAAAAATGCCAAAGCTCATGAATAATTAAGCAGAGTCGACTTGGAGACGGTGGGGTCCACAGGTGGCGGCGGCCACCGGTGATCATCAGCTGTTATTAATGAAATGCTGCCGTGAGATAGAAAACGATCTGAATGAAACGCCAGACCCGCCCAGGAAAAAAAAGATCGAAAACGAAACTGAAAACCCGAAAACCATAAAAACAAAACTTTATCCGCAGGGCAGGCCTGACTAACGGTAGCCCGTTCTAATTCGAATCAGTCATAGAAGCATTAACAATTTCCCATTTGTTGTCTAATGGAGGCTTAAAACCTTTAAGCCACCGTATAAGGCCGCACTTAATTGCCGCTCGAAAGCGACTCACACAAAAAAGGGGAAGATGATCCATCGAGACGATATACTGGTTGTTAAATGGTAAATCGTTTGCGTTTGTCTTTATCTTTATCTAATTGGAACATTCTGGCGGGACAGACAGAAAGAGAGAGATGCAGAGATGGGTAAAGACAGAGGCTGGAGAAGAAAGTCTTCTGAGGAAAAGTGAAAGATTCGTGAAATGGGAACAGAAGCTACACAGCAAATTAACATATAATAAAGCAATTGTTGATTCAACGTAGTTAACAATGAAAGAATATAAAAAGAAATTCAATTGGTGAGTTCTTTTAAAAGAACTCCGTTTGGAATAATGAAACTGAAACAAAAGAATGCCATTCTTTTTCAGAATGAAACATGAAGATAATATGCAATATTTGCCTTATTTAGGAATATTAGAAATGAAAGAAATTGAATGAAATGTAGTTAACAAGACAAAACGTTTTATTAATTATTATAAGTAGCAATTAGTATTATTATTATTAATAAGCAAAATAGAGAGAATAAATTGAAAGAAATTCAGAATAGAATTCCTTTTGGAATGAAATTGATTGCAGTTTAGAAATGATTTCTTTCAGAAAGGATAGGTTTAAACCAAATTATAAGCAAACAAAGCACTATATTAATTATTAATTAGCAAAATAAACAGGGAAAAATATATATTAAGTAGGTCTATTACAAAATCTAACAAAATGCAAACGTAAAAATACAACAAAGTATGAGTGTAACTCAGAGTACTTAAAATATGAGCAAGTACGCTTTTAGTCACACCAATGCTAGCATGCTGCACCAATGCTAATTCGCAACCACCCAATATTGACGCCAACGCATCCCCCATATCTTTCCGTTTACCCACAACATATGTCGCATTATATTTCCTGCGATGTGAAATGTCAGTGGATTACACTTAGTTTGGTTTCCCTTTCTGTTCGGGGAGTGCTGTTTGCGTGCGAAGACGCCGAGCAAATAGTCTGAAATTCGGCAGGCAGTTGCTAACTAAACGAGCAACGGCCTTTTGACTCGCCTGAACCAACCGAACTCACAGTTAAGCTGTCTTTTTTTATTTTTTGGCCCATTCGGAATGCTAATGACGATCGCAACTCATCGATGGATGGGCTTGGGCTTTGGGCGTTGGGCCCAAACGATTTGCATGCCAGAATTCGGTTGTTATTGTTACTGGCTCTTTGGAAAACCGTCCAGTCATTGGGTTTTTGGGCTCAAAGTTTGGATTTTCGCTGGCGATTGAGATTGGGTGACTAAGTCGAAAAAAAGGGCGCAAACAAAAACAAAAGTGCGCCCGGTGACAACGGAAATTGTTTGTTGCCCCAAAAAACTGGGCCACTGCTAAGGCCATGCCACTTGACCCAGTAATATACTTGGAAAATATTTAGTACTTGGCTCTTAAAGCGAAGGAAGTTATTAACACTTAAAAGAGAATATAAATAAGCTCGTTACTTTCAAGAAACTTGTAAATATAAATGTATTTTATGGCTTCTTTTATGGATGAAGTTTTAAGGGATACAAATACCTAAAAATTTACGACTTTGTTTCTTTATTTTCTGTATTTCAAAACCAAATTGAATCTAGAAACTATATTGAATCGAGTCTGCTTTCCTTACCGATACTTCCAGTCCATTTTGCTCTTGTGCAGGTAGAGTGATAGAAGCGGCACATCGGAGATCTCCGTCTCATGGCCCCCGGCCTCGAGGAGCAGCACCTTCCAGTGGGGGATCTCCGAGAGTCGTGAGGCCAGGACAGTGCCAGCCGAACCGCCTCCAATGATTATAAAGTCATAGGCCAACTCCACTTGCTGGACATTGAAGGGTCGATTCTCCGGATCGAAGAGGTCATAGTTATAATAGGCGATCGCGGCGATCAGGAACGGAAGGATGGTTAGCTTTCCCACGCCAATCACGGCAGTGGCCAGCTTGATGGCTCCTGCAATGGCCAGGCCCAGCTTGGAGGCGCCAATGGCGGCCACTCCAGCTGTGGCCGCCGCCTTGGAAGCGGCGCTTGCCTTGAACAGCAAACCGCCCACGGAGACGGCGGCGGCGCCCAGAGCGGGAACTACAACCATTGTTTTGACTGGGATTTGGTTTTCTTTTTAATGGGAAAAGGAGGGGAGGACTTTTCTAGACTTTTCCTTGTTTTACACAATTTTTTCGGAGTTTTTTGGCTACACTTTCTGCTTTAAGGAGTCACACTGCATTGCATTGAGTTAATCCGACACTTTCATTCGATTTTTGCATACACATTCACTGCAGTCGCACACTGAGAAAAAATTAGGGAACAAACATTAAGGCAATTGGTTTTTTAAGGATCCATAAATAAATTTATAAAGGCGGCACAAATTAATAAGAATTACTGACGGAAAAAATGTCTTATTTCGGTTGAAAACTTCTTTTTAATAAAGCTTTACATTCTATTAGTATTTCTATTATTTCTTTAATATATATATCCCACAATAAACTCTTTAAATACGGCATCGTTCTTATCCTTTAACAATTTATAACAATTATAAGAATGTACTTGAAAATCTTTCTAGAATTAAATTAATTTTTGAATTGATTTCAATAGGACATTTTTCAGGAAGCCTTTTAGTAAACCAATTCTGTACAAACTTAGGCCTTAAAAAATTTAAAACTTTTAACGATTTCTTTATGATATTAAGAGGGAGTAATTTATATTTAATTAATAAAGAATAACATAATCAAAAAGGACTTTAAGTAATAATTGTTTTACAATCTCTTTGCGGAAGTTATATTAAGTCTTACAAATTTCTTGTAAAATTTCAACAGGAAAAAAGGAAAAATCTTGATAATTTATAATCAACTTCATTGATATTTTCTCTCTGTGTCCCGTCGCACGTTCGCATTCACAGTCACTTGCCTTTCTGCACTTTCATTTAGGCCACAAAACAAAAAAGGAGGCCGCAATAAACAGAAACAAAAATAAATCAATTGTAAGGTTTATTTTATTTTTTTTGTCGGTTTTTGTGGTTTTTTTTTTGGATTTAGTGCGCGCACTTTGTATCGGGTAGTACCGGAATCAATCGGATAATCGGGTAACTCGCTCGCCTCGCCAGCCCGTTTCGTTTCAGGCCAACCGCCTCGCTTGGCAGTCGCTGCGTTTCTGTCTTCTGTTTTTGAAGTTTTTCGAGCCGCAAAAGCCACTCGCCTGCGACGCTTTGCCGTTTGCCTTTTCGCCGCTGCGACGGCTGCTTTCCCGCTGCAGCTGCGCCGGCAGAGGCGGTAGCGGTGGCAGAGGCTGCCACCGAACAGTTGCGCATGCGCACCGTTGCCCCTGCTAGTTTTTTTTCTTCAGTTTTTGTTTTGTTTGCTAAGCGAAGTCAATATGCACTCACTCTCTCTTCAAAGGCAAGCTCAGTGAGCTTATAGCCTTTAATTTATGGCATTCTCCTTAAATATTTTAAATTACAAAAAAGAAGAAGACATGTTTGTTTGTTTTATTGATAAAATTCCTGTTTTTATTTTTACACATTATAGCATTTAATTTTTGCATTAAATAAACATTTGATATTTTCTACAACATTTTTAATACTACAAATTAAATTTTTAACAAATATATATTTTATTTTGTTCAATTTTGAAAGTTATCTCTTTATTGTTTGGGAAATATTTTCAAGGCTTACGGAATAAAGAAAAAATTAAATAAAAAAAATTAATGAGAAGAAACCGCTGACTCCTTAAGCTGCTCTCTCGCTCTTTGCATTTCTTTTTTCCTCATGGTCTCCTTCTCTCGCGATACTCTCTCCCATGAGTTCGCCGGTTGGGAAACGGTAACCAGCACTTGATCTCTCTTTCTCGCCCTCTTTTTCGCACTCTCACCCACATGCGTTGCGGTTGCAATTGCTGTTGTTGTTATTTGCGCTGTACTGATGCTGCCTTACGAAACGGTGCAGCTCATGCATCTTGCTCGCACACGTGTGCAATACCTGTAAATACAAACAGTTGCGGTGAAAGTAATAGCATTTTTTACCCCATTTTAGTTAACGCAACTCGGCTTTTTTAATATAATACAACTTCTGAGTTTATAAAATAATTTATATAATTTGTAAAAACACTTTTTTAATTTTATTCCTAATTTTTTTTCAACAACAGACTCACAATATATGCTTCTTAAATTTAGTTGTTTAGTAATTTGAAACCAACTAAATAAAATTTTTCAATGCTATTACTTGGCACGCAATTGTCTGTATATATTTCTGACATTTGCGGTTTCTTTTCCGTGCTTGCTCTTCTTCCTCTTCACTCTCTTCTTCTGCTCTCTTCTTCTTACTTGTATTTCCTTGCAGACTACAGACGACCTTCATGCTCTTTACGCTCTACGGTTTACAGTTATGAGCACTTTGCTCTTCGCTCTCTCGATTTTGAGTTTCGTTATTGAGTTTTTGGTATTTTTTTTTGTAATTTTTTTTTGGGTTTTGGGCCTGAGTTCCAATTCGAGTTTTAGTTGTCTTGTGTAGTTGGTATTGCTCACGTAAGCCATATAAGGAAAATACAGAAAACAGGTAATCTTCGCTAAGTCGGCTTTCCCGTAATTTGAAAGAAGCGAGGATCTGATAACCGTTAAATAATAATAAGCATTCAAACAAGTAAAGACTTTCAAAAGTAAACATTTTTAAAGTAAAAACTTTAAGGGATCGTATTCAAAGATAATAACACAGCTCCTACTCCTAAATTTGGTGCCCATCTATGCTCTAATTATCTGATCTTCGTCTAGAAATGAAATATCTCGAAATATTAAACCATTTTCTATAAGACTTACCCATAAACTGACTTCAAAAAAAGCTGTACCTGTACCGGTTACCTGTATTGACCTCAACTTGGACATCGAAAGACGACAGCTGGCAGAAGAACCGCAATCAATTGACCAGTTTGGCATTGAAGAAGGAGAAGTGTTCAATAAAGAAAAAAACGGAGATTCAAGTGAAATTTCTGGCATTTATTTAGTTGTTTGTTGATTGGTTTTTTTTTGTTTTTTGTTGCACGACCCAACCGGTTTTCCTAGAGAGCCATTGATGTGTGTGTTCGCCAAATTGACAAACCACAACACGAATTTTGCAAAGTAATTGTCATTACATTACACCTGATATCGGGCGGATATTGAACGCAACTAGTTTTTCAAATCAATTGAATGGAAAATTGAATGGAATTTGAATCGCCGAAAATTGCATATACAGAAATGCTTACCCCGAAAAGATTTATGCATTTTTGATTCACAGATTTTGGGATTTTGCCCAATTTCCGGGTTGCATTCCATTCATATGTTACATAATCAAGGCAATATCCGGCCAGGGATTAATTTTTTATTGGGAAAAGGTGTAAGAGGATTATTTTCCAAGGAAAATTGTTGGAAATTTAAGCTATATACCATACGAATTGAGAAAGATTACTGCTTTTATTTTAAATACTTAATTTAGGTATTTACTTGAATACCAGCTATACCCGAAAAGAGTAGATCTAATAAGAGCACACTGCGTATGAGTAATATGTTAATAATACACAACACTGCGTATGAGTGATGCAATAAGAGGTCTTTTGAACTGAAATTTTCTTAAATCCTGCCTGCTTGCTATCCTATTAGATATTTATTTCTGAAAATACAGGCCAGCCTATATATTTAATGTTATTTTTCGTCAATTAACGTGCTTTGACACAATCACAGACTTTGCTGATACATTTCCCAATCGTCTTATTTCACAGCCCCTGAGATCGAAATGCTGATCCACTTCTTCGCCACTACTTGGTAAATGTAATGACGAAAGTCACACGCAATATAATGCCCGCAAATTAACGGACCCGCAAATGTGACGATCGTTTGATATATCACCATCTAATGGGACAAGGTCAGACCAAGTCCAAGTCCAAACGATTTGACCAGAGTTTTCCATGCGAATGTTTTGTATTTGCCCGTCCGTCCCCCCCACAGAAAACAAATAAAACTTGACAATAAAAGTAGCCACAAAATAAACTTGTCAAAACTTTTTGCAATGACTTCTTCTCTTCTTTGTTTTTGTGTCTCTTTTTGGTTGTTTTTTTGTTCAGTTTTTAGTTTTTCCAATTCCAATGCATGTGGTTACAGGGCTAGACCTTAACATTTTCCCTTAATTAAAGGTCCAGGTCTTTGATTGATCTTGTGAAAAATTGTGACTAATTGTAACTGAAAACTTGTTCTTCTTTGATATTTGTATGATTTGTGACCTCAATTCTGAGCCAAGCAGTGCTGACAAGCCAAGGATGACTTAATTTATTCGGGTTAAGGCTTCATTTAATTAGCTAGCCATGTGCTACCGTCACTTATGGCTTACTCTTGGAGTTAGTTAATTATTTAGGCAATGGTTCTGCTGCCTAACAAGTTTAACTTAATTATAAACATTAAATTAAATGGCAATAGTAACAATAAATCGTTTCTTTAGTCCTTAAATACTTTTAAAACTAATATTATTTATGAAATAGCTTCCTAAATAATAATAACTTGCATAAATACCCCAAATACTCTCCCTTTCATGTTGTTAATTATTGAAAAAAGCGGCAAAAATCCATTACTCTTTAGCCACACAAAGCAATCATATAAAACGCCCTCTAATAAGCACTAATGCTTCATAATGGCGCTGCGGCTTCGAGTTCCCAGGCTTCTGTGCATATTTAATCAACGATTTCCGCTACAGTTACAATTAGTGTTACACTACCTACGGGGCGCCAAAGTCACGCCGAACGATTTCCGGCAAGATCTTTGTACATTTTACTTTTCTTTGGTACTTCTCGCAATATCTGTTTTCTTGCCCAATCAACAAACAAATTTGGCTTGAGGGCAATTAAAAGTGAAAATAGAAGAGGCCAAAAAAAAAAAAAAACAAAAGCGGAGTTGGGCAAATTGAAGAGGCGCCAGGCAGGCCCAGCGCAGAAGAAAGGTCTCCCCGAGGAGTGACATAATAATATATGTACCTCCAATATTTTTTTCAATGCCTGCCCTGGCTATATCTTTGCGCTGCGTCATCCGCATCTGTGGCTCCATCTGAAAATGAACTTCATTAAACGACAAATGCAAGAAACGAAGTCATGGGGTAATGGCATCAAGTGCGGCGAGTACTCGTAACTCAATTAGAGATGTCAGCGTGCGTGACACGATATTTTTGCTTAATTTATAAAGATTTTACCTACCAATTATACAAAACTTTATAATTAATAATGGTTTTCTTTTATATATTTTAGTAAAGGAAATTAGGGGAATTCTTGAGGATATATATATATTGGAAAATGCTTTCAGAGTGATTTAGAAGGTTCCTTTTATAATTATTAGATTTTATACCAAAATTGTTCTTAAAAATTACAACATTTATTCTCTCATAATTAATAAATGGATTTCATTATATATTTTTGGTTAAATAAATCACTGATAACTAAACAGCAGTATCTTATACGAAATTCTTCATACAAGATTATTGCTTATAGGGAATAATAAACTAAAACCTGCCACAATTCTTAGCTCATATTCTTGATACTCTTAATTTGCAGCCGATTACCAAATTTCAACAGATTAGAACCCATATTATGGCCACTAGAGAGATTTAACTTCTTCCCTTGATGTCTAGCCAAAAGTTATGCTATGATTTCTGTAATTTCAAGTTTTCTTAACCTATTAAGCTTTCGAGCAATTAGTAATTAATTAGTGTCACCTGGAAGTGTGGCAAAACCACTTTATTAACCAAAACGCCAGTCACGATCCGAGCTTCTCACGTCCATCTCCGATTTGTATCTCTCGCATCTCGGCTCGTGTATCTGAACGGCAGTGGAGCATGGCGGGTTTTGGCCGACGTGCCCGACATCCAAGCACTACTCGTACTCGATACTCGTGCGTATGTAGGTTACCACTTGGGTTACCAAAAGCAAGAGACATGGCCAAAAGCTGGTAGCCAAAAAGACTGACATGCAGCAGCCACAACCGCAGCGAGAGCATCTCTCATATATCATCTTTCCCATCTAATCACTGGCCTCCTAAACTGTCCAAATTGCGCTTGTTTCTTCTTCTTTTTTTTCTGCTTTCGGACTTTCCGGAATTTCCGTTTTCCCCACTTCCACCACTTTCCACCGACACACCGAATGTGTCAGGTATTCCTACATACCCATTAACCACTATCCGAGCTCGTATCGCGAGCGATTTCATTTAATTGGATTCCATTTTGCGGTTCGCTTTGGTCAAGTGCAGGAAAAGATAGAAAAAAAGAAAAGAAAATAATTGAAAAGAAGAGTGATTACGAGACCCGAACGACCCGTGGCAATTCAATGGAAAAAGGGGGCAGGTGTGTAACCACCTTGGCGCAACAATTATTATATTAAATGCACATTTTACCATCACTTGAATGAAGGTGTAGCTGCTGTCTTGGCTATTTCAATTGCAAAAATAGATACTATAGAATTTAATTGCAGTTAAAAGGGTTGGTAATTGGCATAGATATATCCTTTGGGTTAGTTAAATAAATGTCTCTGTGTGCCTAATACCATCTAATCTATTTTAAATGAATTAATTGCCAAAGTACTTTGAATAACCTTTGAATTTATTATAGTTAGTTAGTTATTTTACGTTTAGTATCTTCTAATATATTTAATATAACATAAAAGTACATCTTCCATTGCCTAATTGCCCCTCAGTTTCCATTCCCACCTCGATTGTATAATTAACAACCATCACACACCGTGTGTCCGTCCGCCCACTCAGTGTGCGTGAAACACTTTTGGCCAACAATTAATTGCGTTTAGTTTTTTTGGTATGCATTAGATGAACGCCGAAAGGCTCAAACAAACAAAAAAAAAATGCCGCACTGGCACGCTTCGCGCTGTCTGCAAATATTTTACAAATTTAGTTAGCAAAATGTCCGGCAATTTGCCAAGCGAAAAAAAAAATATTATAAAAATAAAAGAAATATAAATTAAAAGAAAAAAAATAAACAGGCGATATGAAAAGTGAAAGCTGTCAATCAAAAATGAAACGAGCTAACCAGGCCGACCGAGCATCGAGTGTCGCCCCAGACTCCCCATACAAAACAATCGCCACTCCATGCTGATGGTGCAGTTTTTTCTTTTTTTTTTTTGCAGATAAAAATCATCATCAGTTTGAATTACACACACCGACAACATCACACCCAATATTTAGTTTTTCGGGGGGAATTTGTTCAATTTCCGTGAAAGGAAATATGTATTTATGTGTGTTAATTAAGATGTGCAATGCCAAAGTAATTGCTTATAGCAAAAGCCAATAAAAATGGCATACTGAAGTTGTAGCCTTGAGTCTCTAAAGAAATGTATAGATAGAAATATCTACAGACTATCTATCTATAGATAAATATAGATATATAATAAATAAAGAATGTTGATAGGTTGGAATGCGAAACATTGAGTAAAGTGGCATGATAAACATGAAAGTTATTAACGAATAAAGTTGCTGTGGCAACTTGGCAACTTTCATGGGTTTTCCTAGCTACATTTGCCAAAAAACATTTACTGGTGCACTTCACCATTTCAAACTTAAGTTGTCCCATAAATTACAGCGTTTTCTGTAGCTTTCTTGCTTATTTATATGTTTAAAATAAACTTTAAACAATAAAATTAACTTTTCTTTGAAGCTTGAACACAGTTCTAGAGCCACTGCCAAGTGTTTAGCTTAGACACCAACCATATCGCAAAAGATCGTGTACTTTACTGTAGAAACTCTTATGTAAAATGTATGTAAAATAGCATAAATTAGTATTTTGGGCTTTAATTTTTTTAATTAATTTGAAATTTTACTAATAATAAACTAGTTATTAATAACGAGTAACTAGTAGGAAGTAACCAATAACTAGTAACAAGTTACAAGTAACTAGTAACAGGTACTATTAAAAATTAACTAGTTACCAGTAGCAGGAAATTAGTAACAAGTAACTTTTAAGACAAAACTTTTAACAAAATACCTCTCTCTATCTAAAAACCTAATTTAAATTGTTTCTAAAATAAATAAATAGAGAAACTGAGCCAATTTAATATAAATTGCATATTTATTAGATCAAAAATAACTAATAAAAAAAAAACAGAAGCGTATTATGACACTTGGAAACTTAGAACTACAGAATAAATGGCCACTCTAATAATATCGTCTAGAGCTCGTTGTGCTGCACCTTCCCGAGGTGATCCTCCTTGATCATGTCCGCTCCCTTCTCGGCAATCATGATGCAGGCGGCATTGGTATTAGCTCCCACGATGTCGGGCATAATGCTGGCATCGATCACTCGCAGTCCCTTGGCGCCATGGACACGAAGGCGGGGATCCACGACGGCAGTGGGATCGGTGGCGGGTCCCATGCGAGTGGTGCCCACCGGATGGTAGACAGTGGTGGTCATGTGACGGATGTAGCAGCGCCAGTAGTCATCCGACTGGTACTTCAAGCCGTTGCACTTCTCCAGATCGAGCTTGTGGAGGGTTGCCTCACGCTCGCTAAAGGCCTTCGTATTCGGTAGATTCTTGTAGATGTTAAGGGCACGGATATAGGTGTCCACATCGCGTTCGTCGGTCATATAGCCCGGATCGAGGATGGGGGCATCGAGATAGTTGGCCGTCTTCAGAGTTAGACTGCCGGCGGAGAAGGGCTTGAGGTGCAGCAGGTAGGTGATGTAGGTGTTGGTGTTCTGATTGGCCGACAAAATGCTCTTGGCCACACGATCATTGAATCCCGTGGCAGCCACGTAGCCCTTGAGCTCCGGACTCTGCATCAAGCTGAAGAAGTTTGTCGTCTGGATGTCCGGATTGGGACCCTCAATCGAGGTGGTGTTGATGAACCCCGTGAGGGCGGTGGCCTCGTGATGGAGGAGCTTGCTGTAGCGACCCATCAACAGGTTGTACATGGCGTCCACCAGCTCTTCCTCGGTGGGCTTCCTGGCGGTGGATTTGTCGATCTGGAAGATAACCGGCAGACTGGCATGGTCCTTAAGGTTGAGACCGACGGGCAGGTCCAGTTTAACGGGAATTCCCAGGCTCTTGAGGTGATCGGCAGGACCGATGCCTGGGTTAAAAAAAAAGGAAATTGGGAGTTAGTTTTGTTTTTGTTTTGTAGATAACAAAAATGTATATATTTACTATTTAATTATTGAAAACAAAATATCGATTTGTCACAATGTTAAAATATGCATTGATATCGCCACAGCTTCGATTTATCGACATTCTCTACCATCCCTATTCTGCACAATAGAACCTGTCCTCCTGAGAAACAAAGCCAAACCTGTCATAGTTTTAAATTAAAATTCATGAAACGTGTTCTTCTGGAACCTACATTTTCACTTACCCCCAAGCTTAAATATGTTTCTAACAACTTACTAAATATATTTTTTGTTTTCCTCTCTCTTTGCAGGTTTGTACAATTTAAACTGCGATACTTGGCTGCTAAGCACGTAACTCAACATCTGGTAAAATATAGGGGCCCTTAACGTCAAGGGGATGTACGGGTGGAAAAAAACGCTCAATCGTATAGTATTTCTTTTTTTTTTGCTTTGGTTAATATCTCGCTTGTTGTTATATGTTTATGATCCCGACCGTGATCGCTTGACCTTGGGCGTGTGACTTTGACATGGCATCGACACCCGGGTCCGGTTCTGATATCGGGATACCTGATTCCGGCTATCTAATCGTCCCGCAACGCACTTATCAAGAGTCGGTCCCCAGGTCTTTAGATGCAACCCAACACAGAAGCTAAGCCAAAAACTAAACAGCTTAACTTCGAGCTAACTGAGGGATTAACATAATTTTAGCAACAATTTTTATAGGCGAAAAAATGAGGGGATAGACAAATTGCATCTCTAAAAACTTTATGACTGCATAAAGTATATTTTCCTTAGTCAGTTTTTGTGGGAAGCTTGTACAGAAACTGATTATATATTAATTACGGAGGACTCACCTGAGAGCAGCAGAAGCTGCGGGGAACCGATGGCACCGCCGGCCAGGACAATCTCCTTGCTGGCCCGCACCGTGTACTCCTTGTTGCCGCGATGCACAAAAGTCACGCTCTCGGCCCTGTTCTGACCATCCAGGTTGATCTTCTTGACATGGGCATGTCGCAGGATGTGCAGATTGGGCGTATCCTTGCGCAGATGCGAGCGGGCAGTGGTGATGCGACGTCCACCGTCCTGGGTGCCCAGAATGTCCATTTGGCCAACAAAGGAGCCCTCGGTAAAGTCCGGAGCACTGCCGTAACCCATCTCCTGCATGCCAGCGCGAATCGTAGAGCGGAACTCATTGTCCGAGACATAGTTGTTGATGCCCATGGGTCCGCCAACGCCATGATCGCCGGGCTTGTAGTCTGGCCGCGTGGAACGCAAATCCTCCGCCTTGCGGAAGTGCTCCAGCACAGAGTCATAGCCCCAGCCAGGATTGCCCCTACGCTCCCAGTCGTCAAAGTCCTGACGGGTGCCTCTCGCATAGATCATGGCATTCATGCCGTTCGTGCCGCCCAGCATCTTGCCACGCGGCCAGTGGCAACTCTCGCCCTGCATGGCCATGCAGGCGCGTCCATTCGGCTCGGAGTGATACTGCCAATCCCATTCGGAGAACTGTGTGGCCATGTGCCAGGCCACAAACTCCGTTTCGATGGGCGGATCCCCACCGGCCTCCAATAGTAAAACCTTCCAGTTGGACTCCTCGACCAGGCGGCCCGCCACTACGGCTCCGGAACTGCCCGATCCTATCACAATAAAGTCGTAGTCCTCCTGGAAGCCACCATTCTTGTCTAGCCAATCGCCACGATCCTCGGGCCACTGCTGCTGGCCACTGAGATCACAGTACTTGGCTATCAGCGTGGACAGGAGCAGGGACATGAGTGTGTTGGCCGGACCCGCTGACCGGGCGGCGCACTGGGCGCTCAGGAACTCCATCTAGTCGAGCTGTAATAATTCCAAAATAGAAATTCTTTAAGAGATTCTGATCTAGAAGTTTTCCTCTAAATATATGAAGGTATCTTGAGTTTTTCCCTACATTTTCTCAGTAAGTAATGAAAACCAGGCGGGGTTTCATCCCCATGTTAACTTTCTGTTAACTCCAAGTTAACTTGGAGTTATTCCCTGTTTTATGTTGTTTTCCTTTCGATGTTGCGATGTTACCTACTTAGTTCTATCCTCGGACAATCTTCCTGTGTTCCTTTAGTTAATTCTCTTGTTATCCTCGGTTTAATTCCGTAGCTCGATGTCCGTGGTCCGCCACACGTTAGCTCGCTCTCTCCGTCGAACGGCAACTGGTGTGCGGTGCCGGCATTCGTCCGGAATTTGTACGGCCGTGCGGCGAGAGCTTTTCGTATGCCAGCGGCGTCCGTAAATCAAACGAGCTCGGAGACATTTGCATTTGGCTTCGCGTTCGACCGAACACCATCATAAACTCACATAAATTAGACGCACCTTCCGCCTTCAACACCGGGTGGCACTCCCCTTATCACTCGAAGATTAGCCGTGCGCCGAGGTGGTGCTAGTTGTGATAACCCACAGAACTGAATTCTCGAGGGCCCCCGGAATCGAGAATCGAGAATATGAAATCTAGAAGCCAGAATCTCTGGCGTTTTGCACTCGCTTATCTTTATGCTTAGGAGCTCTTGATTATTTTCGGCTGTGTAGAATCAATCGATGAGTCTCTCTTTTTCTGGTTCTTTTATTGTTTTTTGTTTTTTTTTGTTTTTTTGGTTCCCCCTGATAAGACCTGGTTTTTGTTGAGGTATCGCCGCCTTTGGCAAACCTGTTGTGGGTCAAGTTTAGGCCCCAGATATGTTAAATATCTTAATTACCTTGTTTTAATATGCCTTGGGATCAGCGTTTTAAGAGAAATAGAGAGAGAGTAAGGTATGTTCTATATAGATGGAGATAGGTTGAGCTTTATGTTTAACTAGATTTCTTTAGAATATTATAAACATAGAAACTAGCAAAAGAGTAATCATTTAAGCACTGGTTAAAGGTTTTAATGTAAAATAGGGCGTCATAATGTTCAGAATGGAAAGGCAAATGATTAATTGACTTGGTAAAAGAGCAGAATTAAACAAAATTTTAACTGCTATGACTTAAGAACATAAAGAGAGCGTTACTTTGTTTTTTAATGAATTAAGTAAACTTTATAGAACACAAATGGCAGAAGAAACAATTAAAAATCAAACAAACAAATCTACTTTAGAACGCAGGCTTGAATTATTTCCTATTATTGTTGTGTTCGTTTAATATTTTTAAGGCAAATCGATTGGTTTACCGATTGATCTTCATTTAGAAAATGTTTTCTTTTATAATTACACAAAGATTATTCTTTATTTAATTTTTAAAGCAATTATAAATGCAAACTTGGCTTAAAACTAATAAAAAAAATGACTTGATTAGAATTACAAATAATAAACATAGATATAAATATCTACAAGATATTTCTACAAAGAAATAACACATTAAGTAAAACATCTTTAGAAGCTTTTCATATAAAGAAACCCACCTTACTTTACTTTAAAAAACAATTTAAAGAATATAAGCAAAAGAAAGGGTAGGTTCTTTATATGGAAATATCAAGTAGTGGCTCCATTTAATGGATTATTTCTTTAACATCAACTCTCACACATGATTTTAATCATAAAGAATATAAACTTGAAGATTCTTGATATGTTTGGCATTTGTTTTGATACAAAAATAAACTGAAACCAAGCCTGATTACATATCGAAATTTGTTTACTGTATCGGCGACACTTGTTGACAATCTGCCAGTTTTGTGATGAGTTTGCGCCGTGTTGTGTTTGGAATGGGAATTTCAATTGAAATTGAAATCGGAATTGACTTGGGATTCTACAATCCATCCGCGTGCATGTGCGGCACCTTCTCCGCCTCAGAGCAATGTTTGTAATCCTCTCGAATGAAGGCCGCCGCCCTTTCCCCGATCATCACGGTGGCCGCATTCGTATTGGCACTAACCACCGCCGGCATAACACTGGCATCGGCCACCCGGAGATTGGTCAGTCCATGTAGTCGAAGGCCTGAGGGACTCACACAGGCGTCGGGATCTTGGTGAGGTCCCATCTTGACGGTGCCCGACTGGTGGTAGCAGGTGACAGTGAAGTGCCGGGCATAGCAGCGCCAGTACTCCTCGCTCCGATAGCTGCTGCTCCTGTCACACTCCTCGATGGGAATGTAAGCCAGCTCAGCGTGGTGCTCCCTAAAGGCCTTGGTCTGCTCCAAGCCCTCGATGTATCCAATGCCCCGCAACAGGGTGGCCACATCCTCTTCCTCCGTCAGGTAGTTACTGGTCAGGATGGGTGCTTCCTTTGGATCTGGACTTCGCAAACGCAGATCACCCTTGGCCAGGGGATGCGAGAGCAGAACAAAGACACAAAGGAGATGAGAGTCGCTGAGATAATCCTGCAAACGCTCCACATACTGCTCCTGGAAGGACAGGCCTCGGGTGAGGATGTCCAGGGAATCGTGACGACCGCGCTGGAAGAACAAATGATGATTCTCCGTGTCCGGATACGGACTGACACTGCTCGCATTCGTATTGATGAAGGCTACCAGGGAGGCAGTGCTGGGCGTGGTTAGAGGACCCGTCCGATGGATCAAGAAATTGTAGATACCATCCAAGATCTCCTGCTCCGTGGCCGCCTTGGCATGACCCTCGTCCAGGCGCAGGAAGAGTGGCACTAACACGTGATCCTGCAGGTTACCGCCAACTCCTGGCAAATCCACATTCACGGCCAGGCCCAGTTCCTCCAGGTGCGCCCTGGGACCGATTCCCGAGCGGAGCAGCAAGGCCGGAGAGTCGATAGCGCCCGCCGAGAGCACAACCT
Source organism: Drosophila kanapiae (assembly GCA_008042475.1). Taxonomy (NCBI): domain Eukaryota; kingdom Metazoa; phylum Arthropoda; class Insecta; order Diptera; family Drosophilidae; genus Drosophila; species Drosophila kanapiae. The sequence goes on along the minus strand of VNJM01000025.1, from coordinate 210,004 downwards.
CCTTGGCGACCTCAACCCGATGCTGGTTTCCATCCTTCTCGAAGCTCACCGAGCTGACACGATCTCCATCCAGGTTGATCTTAGTTACCAGGGCCTTCTTAACCACATGAAGATTGGGCCTTGTGGCGGCCACTGTTCCCAGATAGGCCTTGGCTGAGCTGGACCTCTGGCCATTGCTCACCGTTCCCGGGACATGGGCATAGCCCGTTTCACTGCCCTCCACAAAGGCCTCCACGTGTGGCAATCCCAGTTCATGGCCTCCAGCCAATATCAGTCGATGGACATCCTCATCGGACCGCTCAAAGGGATTGAGGGTGAGGTAGCCCCGGGGATGCGTGGCATTGCCCTGCGGCGTCACGGATAGCTCGAAGAAGGGCAGAACCTCGTCGTAGCCCCATCCCGAGTTGCCCATTGCCGCCCAACCGTCAAAGTCCCGCCGATTGCCGCGCACATACAGCATGGCATTCGCAGCCCCCGAACCGCCCAACATCTTGCCACGTGGCCAGTAGCAGCGACCGTCCTTCATCGCGCGGCAGGACTCGGTGCTCGGCTCCGTGAAGTAGTTCCACGTAAACTCCGAGTGCTGCAGGCCAAAAAATAGCGAGGCAAGCTGGTGAAGAAAATATTAATTAGGTAATGGGAAGAATATAAACTATTTATCGGAACTATTATATAGGAACTGTTATCAGTATTAAGTTCGGAAAAATCCTTAAGGAGTTGAATTTCACAGACCTTTTCTAATGAAAACTTTTGAATATTCTCTACAGTATCTGGAAATCTATGAGATTTATTAAAGTCCTCATATTACCTATTGAAATCGAGTAAGGTAACGGGCAACAAGGCCCCGATAGAGATCTTAGATCTTTAATGCAGAGATGGGCACGCAGGGAGTCTCTTTCAACTAAAGTTTACTCAAAAATATCCCATCTTTGCCTTAAAACTAAAAGGTTTTCTTAGATAGATAGCGTTTGGTGAACTCAACTTATGAAATAATGTGTCTTTTTTACTATAATTTAGCGAAAGAACTACAAATTAAAATACAAAAAATAAATACAGAATAAAAGTACTAAACTTCCATTCAATGCAATCAAATTCCTCAGATTGTTTCTTTATTTTAAGACACAAAATCTATTGGCCTAGATAGTCCCTGCTTATATGATGATAATAAAGAATCAAAAATAAGCTCTAACAGCCGGATTAAAATTGTTTTATGATCCACTTGTATGGTGTTTAAGACTCCAGTGCTTTATACACACAAAAAAATTATTAGAAATTCAACTTGTTCATGTAGTTTTGGATTAAATGAAAGTTCTGGTAAAACTTTATTATTAAACTTACAGTTTTTACAGATGTATTACCCAAATAAAAACTAACATAGAGCTGCAGAGTTTTCTATTTCCCGAATACAGTTTTTAGCTTAATTTCTTGATTTTCTTCATAAACAAAAGAAATCCCCTTGATGGACTCACCTCAGATTCAACAGGGGGATCTCCACCGGCCTCCAGGACGAGCACACGCCACTCGGGGTTCTCGCTGAGCCGACTGGCCACCACGGATCCCGCCGAACCTGCTCCGATCACCACAAAGTCGTAGGGTTCGCTCAGGTCGCCTTTGTAATCCGCCGGCCACTGGCTGGGCGGAGCCACCTGACACTGGGCAGCCAGAAGGGATTGCACCAGCAGGCTAACCATGCCGCTCCACAAGCCTATGGCTCCACCATCAGGCACTCCGCATTGATCTAGATTGGGATTTAGGTCGCCGGCAAGCGACATCTCGACGCGATTCGTTTCTGTATCTTCTGAAAGGCGGTCGGCGCTGGAGATTCGCTTTTATAGCCACCACAGTGTGCTCCAAGCGCTCCGATAAGCGGGTAGAGTGCATCCTCCCCTCAAGACCCCGCCCTATCCCGCCGAAAGCAATCATCCGCCGGCGGAGGACGTTGACTCAGGCGCCGGCACCACGCGTGTGAATGTGTCACAGGTGCACTAAAAGAAAAAACTCGTTTTTCTTGGCAGATTTGCGGCAATTGCTTAGATTGGTTTTTTAAATACTATGTTTCTCGATTCGAAAACGAATATCTTGTAAAGTTTGATATATTGAAATAGAAAATATCGAAAAATATCGCACTCAACGATAAAATATCTTTATTATCGAAAAAATGACACAGTAATTGTATAAATGTCGATTGTCTTTATTTAAAACCTCTTTTGAGAGTAATTCTTGATCACTTTCTTATATTTATTTCGGACTTGGCATCAAATATCGATACAGTATCGATATATCGATATTTTCTGCTTTACTTTGAAGTTCCAATAACATTTTTCTGCGTGTCCAAACGATGCTCATCATTGTGAGCAACAGAATTGTCATCGGAATCAGCTTTTGATGGAGTGACAGATCCAGTTCTGAGCATTAACAATCGAAGGGGAAAAGGCGGGAAAGTATCGCTTTTACATCTCACTTGCAGGTTGATATAAGCTACAGAAATATTCCATTATTTTTATTATGAATGAAATCAGCGCATTTTCCGCGCCATTAACTGTATTTATTATTTTTTTTCATCTTTTTATTAGTAAATAATGATCCCTAAGATGTAAAATCAAAAGCATCAGCTGATCCAACAATTACAAAAATTACAAAAAAAAAACTTTAAGTATAATTATCTGTGTTTCAGATAAATCCAAATTTACTTCAGAGATTTAAACGAGTTTTTGGAAACTCTCTAATTATTTTGTAGATTTGTTTTTATTTATTTTAAGTACATACACTCCTCTCTTCTCTCTTTTTTTCAACTCTCCAGATTTGTATTATCTCGCAAAGTTCCTTGCAATGTAGACCACAAAGTATTCCGATAATAAATCTAGATAACAAACTGCTTTTGAGGCAAGGCGATTGCACAAAAAGTCAGTATCCAGATAAAACTCGTATCATAAAAAAAATGTTTATAGCACCAACGCAAGCTCCATGCAAAGAACAACAAACAAAAACACAACAATCTTAAAGACAACAACTAAAAGTAACAAAAAAAAAATGTTAAAAAAAAGTATCAACTTAGCAAAGTAATTTAAGAATGTGCTTTAAGAAAAGAACCTTTAAATATATATATAATTATGATTATGATAATCAGAGGCCACTATTCATGGCCGTGCGGATAAATTGAACGGGAGCAGGGGGCACGGCAATGGCGGCGGCGGCTATTAAATTCCCAACGGGCGCCAAATTCAAGCCAGCACTGAGATCTGCATAAAGAATTTATAGAAAATGAATACACAATATAAATAAATGTATATAGTATTTAAAGGATCTCAAGAAACACCCCTTAAGAACCCCTACTTCAACCTACCCGAAGGATCATTGACGGGGATCAGGGGCTCAGCTCCTGCTCCCGTTCCCGTACCCGTGCCCGTGCCCGTTATCAGATCCTCGGCGAGCAGGAACTGCTGCGGATGTGCCAGACTGAGACTCAGGCCCAGGACTAATAGAATCAGGATTGACAACCATCGGGGGGATGGCAGCGCCGAGAGAAGCGTCATCTTGCGATCAGTGGCGGACGTGGACTGACACGCGATCTCGAAGCGCACTCGCATGAAAAGTCTCGAAAACCTTTTCCGATCCGCGGCCCAGAGCAAAGCCATGGCCCACTGAGGCGCACCGGGGCATCGAGGCACTACTCACTGAGGCACCCAAACTGGTCAAACTCGTAAACTTGGCGCGGTGCTGAGGTGGTGGCGCTGCCATTTGCCATTTCGGTTCAGTGGCCGCTCATAAATTACCGGGCAGAAAACGAGTGAGAACGCTGGAAGAATTAGTCTAAATGTATGTCCCCGACTATAAGTTACCCGGGCATAAAGTCTCACAACAAGAATAAATACCCGTAGAAGCCTCAAAGTGTGGAATGATTTATTTAAGTTGGTGAAAATGTGTAAAGATATCATTAGAAACCGATTTTAAACAGATATAGATATATAGATAGATATGAAAAGCAATAGAGATTGCTTTATGCTAAGAGATCAGAATTCTTAAAGGAAATTAGACTTTTTTGAAGGATTTTTCATGATAAATCCCCTGTTCTTCTTCTTGCTTTATTCAATTGGCGGGCTTGGTTTAGTGTGCCCGTTCCTTCTTTAACAGAAAATACCATGAAATTCTACAAAGAGCTTATTTTAATACCAAATATTTTAACACTAAATACTGAATACTACTCAAAATAAATATAAACTTGATAATCATTTATAAACGAATATAATAAATATATGATATAATAATTATAATATTATATAAATATATATAATAATAATTATTATTATTATTATTATAATAATGCGATACAATGCAAAGAAAGCGTTAAGCTAAAATGAAGATAAGTCCTCAATGTAAGCCATCCCTCTTACAAACTTGAATAAAAATTGTTATTATTAATTTAATCTGCACAAAACTCATATACCCATATTAACAACAAACAACCAGAGTGTGCCAGCACATTCATAAATAATCACAACAAAGAAAAAATGACGGCAAAAATTGCAAAAGTTCAGAACGAACCGCACCGAACGCTGGGAAATGTTATCAGGTTTGTGCGGCTAAAAAAAAAATAAAGAGAACACAACATAAATGGAATAACGTGAATTCAATTGAAAATGAAAATGGGAAAAATGGCAATGTTAGCAAGCTACATGAGGACTGCGAGCAGCGGGGTAGAGGTGTGAGTGTGGAGGCAATGGTGTGCTCGATTCCGCACCAAGAGTCAAATGAATGCCAAGATCATTACCAAAGCAAATTAGCTGACCTGCGGAATGGCAACAATGGGCAGTGATAGTTCCCGCCCAGCAGATACTTACTATATACATATATATAGAGAGACAATTGCTGGATCCGGTGGCTAATAACAAATAGCATAGGTGCCCTATTAGTCAGGCATGCAAGCTGACTTTTAAAGGGTTTTCCTTGCCGCTCTATGATCATTAAGTATTTTTTACCATAACAATTAACTCAAGTGTTTATTTTATAAGGTATTTGAGACCTCAAACTGTTTTGTTTGAGGGGTTTGAAGGCCTTTTATAAACATTGAATGGCTCGGCATTATTTTTCGGAATTTAAATAAGAGAATGTATAGTATGTGATAAAAAGAGTGTGCTTTTATTGTTGGACATTTAAGAGGGAACATGGAAATAAGGAAAAGACCCTTAGAATAGGAAGGACAAATAATGTATACATATAATGTATCGATATTTGGCACGAAGGGCCGATATACCAGTCGATAGCTTTCAATACAAGTATATCTACTTTTTTTCGATACTTTTGTCGATACATCTGAGTTCCTCTCTCGATATACATCGCCCTAGCCCCACCCCCCGTCCCTGTAGTGTCTCCAATCCTCCTTGATTATATCCGCTCCCCGCTCCGCCACCATCAAGGTCGGAGCATTCGTGTTGCCCGTGGGTATGGTGGGCATAATGCTGGCATCAATCACCCGAAGATTACGAATGCCGCGAACTCGCAGCCGGGGATCCACAACGCCCGCTGGATCGGAGGCAGGTGCCATTTTGCAGGTGCCCACCGGATGGTAGATGGTCTGCGAGTAGAACCGGGCCAGGCACTCCCAGAAGGCGTCGCTCAGGTACTCCACCTCCGGACAGTTGCGCCACTCGTAGATGTTCATGGTGGCATTGAGCGCCTGCATCGCCGGCGTCTGGGTGAGCCGATGCGCCAGCTTCAGTCCCTCCACCATCACGGCCATGTCGTGCGGATCGTCGTAGTAGTTGGCATGTATCAGTGGATGAACTTTGGCATCCGCCGACTTGATCTGCAGGTAGCCCCGCGACCGGGGACGCATCACCAGCGGGGCAATCACAAAGGAATCATGGTACAGCACCGGCTCAAAGGTCTCTGCATAGTTCTCCAGGGTAATGGCCGCACCACGGCGACCGATCATCCCGCCATCCGCCCCGTAACTGTAGCTGCCCATGAACAGCTGGACATCCGGCCAGTCCAGGCGGGGATCCTGGTAGCGAGTGCTCGCAAAACCCATCACCTCGCTGACGGGCATCGCATAGAAGAAACTCTCCCTGCGCTGCAGAAACTCATCCACTGCCCCCTCGTTCATCATTTCCGGCACAATGAAGGACAGGTGCCGATTGCTGCCACTCTGGATGGTATAAACGGCACCCGAGGTGGAGATATGATCCTGCAGATTGCCACCAACACCGGGTAAATGCTGAATCACAGGTATGCCCAGAGGTTCCAACTGCTCGCGAGGACCCACGCCGCTCACCATCAGGAGCTGGGGACTGGCCAAGGCGCCAGCTGCCAGAATTACCTCCCTGCGGGCAGTGGCCCGATGCTTGAGGAGACCGTATTCGAACACCACGCCTGTGGCACGCCGGGATTGGGGATCGATGAGAAGTTTTTCGGCAAATGCCATGAGTACAATGTCCAGATTGGGACGCTGCCAGCTCCGGCGCAGATATCCCTTGTTGGCACTGCAGCGCAGGCCATCTCGCAGCGTTCCATGCGGCGGTGCAAAACCCGTCTGGGAGTGGCCATTGAAGTCGCCTTCGCGGTTGACGAGGCCCAGCTGCTGGGCGGCCCGCATGAAGACGTCCAAAAGGGGCGAGGGGAACCTACCATAATATATAAATATATAATTAGAAACCCACAAAAGCGAATCAAACTCACCTGTAACGCTCCACGGAAATGGGTCCGCCATGGCCATGGTAGGGATTGTGCTCGAAGCCTGGCACCCGCATGTCTTCCGCCTTGCGGAAATAGTGCAGCACATTGGCATACTCCCAACCGGGATTGCCCAATCCAGCCCATTGATCATAGTCCCGCCGATTGCCTCGAATGTACATCATGGCATTGATGGAGCTGCAACCGCCGAGTACCTTGCCTCGTGGCCAAAAACAGCGCTGATCCTCCATCGCCAGGCAGTAGCGATCCGATGGCTCCGTAGAGTACATCCAATCCCAGGGACTTCGCTGGAAAACCGGATACAATTGCGGCAAATCGATGAGCAGCGGCTCATCGCCGCCGGCCTCGAGGAGGAGGACACTCCACTCGGGATTCTCGGAGAGACGAGAGGCAAGGACACAGCCCGCAGAGCCGCCACCAACTACCACAAAATCGTACACATCCCGAAGATCCTCGATGTGTATGGAACGAACGCGATGCGGTTCGTCCACAATGTCCGGCCGCTGATCGAGGATGCCTCTGTTCAGGAGCAGGATGACCATGGCCGAGGGGCCAAGGGTCAGCAAGAAGCGCCACATCGCCACGAAGGTGTTGATCGCCGACATCGCGAAAGTGTAACTGACTTGGACTTGGGCTTGGGTCTGGGTCTTGGGACTGAGTTTTCTTTTTCCCGAATCGAAAACTCCGAATTGCTGAGACAGCAAAGTGACGTTTCGCTGACCCAAAGCCATTGGTCTCTTGTGGGTTTCTCTGGGCTTCTCTGGGTTACTTTTGGGTGCATTGACCAATGTTCCGAAACCAAACAGAGAGTTCTGCAATCCCAAGCCCAACACTGAGCTGCAAAAGTATGGTTAAATAGAGCTGAGAGATTAAAGATTAGTAACATAACAGTTAGATAAAGTTAACAGAGATAGAGCCCTGAGAAAACAAAAAGAAATTTAAAGATATTAGATATAAAGATATATCATTATAACAGTTTATAACAGTTCTTCCATCTCTGCCTGCTTTCATAATTACCTATTTTCAGGCTACAATTCCAAAATAATAGCTCCAAAATTATTTATATTATAGCCTCCTCAAGTTACCCAACAATCCCGATTAGATATAGAAACACCGGGGTATATGTATATATTATTCGCTTATAAACATTTAGTGTTTAATGCCCAAAGCTATAGCCCCAAGCAAGGCCGTAAACAAATGGCTCAAGCAAAACAAAGTCAAGCAAACAGAACCCAACAAAAAAATAAGCAAAAAAAAAGGAGAGAAATACGATAAGCTTGGCAGATTGAAAAATAATATATATACGTACGTACACTATGATATGTAATGTATATGTTAGGTATATTTAGTATTTTTGACCAACTTGTATTTATAATAATAAATAATAACACTTTACCTATGGGGAACACGATACTTAGGGGAAATATTACTTTGTGCCAACCAAGAATGTTTGAAACAGGCCAAATAAGGCATCTTTGATCTCATAAAGTGGAAATATTCTTAATCGCTATCACCAGCCGCGTCGATTTAGCCATGTCAGTTGTCTGTTGTTCATAGTGGGTGGGTTTTGAGTGGGATATGTATGGAATTTAAGTGATTTATGGGTGAATTTTAAAGTTCGTTCTTCCTGTGGGTTTTTGGTGTGTTTTGGGATAAGTTTTGGATGTTTTCGAGTGGTTTTCCAGTAAGTTTTGAATAGTATTTGAGAAGGGTTTTCTAGTTGGTTAAGAGTGGATTTCTAGTGGGTTTTGAGTGGCTTTTGTGTCGTTACTGCACAGACATTACTGCTCTGCTACAAACATATTTTTATTTAAATTACAATAATTGATTTATTTTCAATCTCGATCCCTTAACATTCGCGGATCACCTCGTTGTCCTCCTCTCGATCCTCAAGGATCAGTTGCGCTCCCCTTTCACCGATCATCATCGCTGGTCCATTGGTATTACCCGCCGGCAACTCAGGCATTATGCTGGCATCGACTACCCTTAGTCCCTGGACTCCATGCACTCGCAGTCTTTCGTCTACGACTCCACCTTGTCCCGGCTCCTCCTCCGCGTTGCTCCTGGGCGCCATGCGGCACGTGCCCACCGAATGCCAGGCTCCAATGTAAAAGTATCGGATGTGACACAGCCAGTAGTCATCGGAATCGGGCGTCAGAGCATCGCATTCCGCGACAGGCGGCAGCCAGAGGCGAAGACCGCACTTGCGGTATGCCCGGGTCTGGGTCAGTCGCTGGACATACCTCACATAGCGGAGCAGAGTCTGCTGATCCTCCGGCGCCTCGCCATAATGATTCTCTATCTTGGCGGCATCATCACTCACGCTCTCCAGCCGCACTCGGCCGCGTGACAGGGGACGCAGCAGAGAGCCCATTATCTGAAGGAGATCGTACTCCTTGAGGACATCCACCTGGGCCTGGACCAACTCCGGCCGGAAGCCGAGGTAACCGAAGCTGCCGGTACTGCCCTTGGGCAGCAGTGTGTGGGCCACCACATGTAGATCGGGGTCGCCTTGAAGCGGGGAGCTCTGCGGATTCCGGGAATTGATGTAGCCCATCATGTAGAAGCCCTGGGCCAGCGGACCCTTCTGGTCCTCCAGCAGATACTTGGCCACGGACACGGCCCCATAGGGATCCTCGGTTGGCGTTCGCGTGCTATTCACCGAGCAATCCGAGCCAAAGATCAAGAACAGGGGCAGCATTCCATGATCCTGGAGATTGTAACCGACTGGCAGATCCTGCCTGACTGTTATGTTCCAACTGCTCAGCTCCTCCTGCGGCCCGATGCCCGAGAGTAGAAGCAGCTTTGCGGAGTTGATGGTCCCGGCACTCAGGATAACCTCACCCGAGGTCAAGGTACTGGCCGTGTGCAGGTCACCGCCGTCGTTCAGCGAGTACGTGACCCCGATGGCCCGGTTACCCTCTGGACTCAGAAGCACCTTCTGCACTCGCGCTCCGCGAATCACCTTTAGGTTTGGCCGCCTATTGACCCGATCGTTGGCCAAGTAGAGGCGTCCGCTGCTGGCCCTTCGGCCCTCGTTGAGGGTCACCGGCACATGGTGGGTGTAGCCAAAGCTGACGCCTGCTATCAGTGGCTGCCTCATCCGGGGCACACCCAACTCCGAGGCTCCCGAATAAATCACATTGGCCAACTTGAGGTTGAGTGTGTTCGCCTGCAGATAGGATAGATGCAGGCGAGCCTGCAGGCGGCGATAGGTGTCCTGGACCTGGGGCCACTCCCAGCCAGTTGTGTTCCAGTTCTGGAAATTGCTGCGACTGCCGGGCACAAAGATATTCCCATTGATGGCACCCGTGCCGCCCATCATGCGTCCGTGCCACCACGAGCAGCCGTGACCGTCCGCCATGGCCTGACAGCACTCCGGATTGGGCACCGCCTCGTCCAGATACATGTACCGCTCGTCATGATGCAGGGCGCCGCTCAGGCTAAAGGCCTCGGACTCCAGCGGCGGCAGCTGACCCGCCTCGAGCAGGAGCACCCGCACATTGCAGCGCTCGCTCAGCCGGCTGGCCACAATCGAACCGGCACTGCCCGCACCCACCACGATGTAGTCGTAGCTCTCAATCTCCGTGACATCCTCCGGCGGATCGTGTTGCAGCGGCCAGGCGGTGTTGTTGGCCAGCACCAGGCTAGAAGTGTTTAGAGCTGTGGCCACCGATTCCATTAGCGAGATGCCCAGACCACTGCTGTCCACGGTGAACAATTGGGCGGCTACTGTCCCGCCACTAAGGTTACTGTTGCCCCAGCCAAGCAGGAGAAATCCGAGCAATAGAAGCCGCATGGTTGCCATCTTCGAGTCCGACTGATTTCGAGCTAATGAAATCGGTAACCGCGAACAGGTCGACTTTTTTAGCCACAATTAAGGGTCCGTCGGCACACGAACGATAACCGTATCAACGAAATTAAACACATTTCTTCTGCACGGAGAGAAATAAGGCAAGCTGGCAATGAAATGCAACTAGAAAAGGGATTAAGATCAGTTGCATTTTCTTCTTTTACAAAAGAAATTAAAAGTAAAATAAATCAAACAGAGTTTCAAAGGGAAATCACTTCATCACCTCATCAGTATCCCATTAACATTCCTATTTTCTCTAAAACCCTTTGGGAATTCTAGGCCATTGGTGGGATTTTTTTAATGATCATTTTGGGATTTATATTTTAATTGGGCTTAAAGGGAGCTTTAACTTTAAGATTGATATAAGAGAAGTTTAAGATAATATTTTTAAGATCCCAATAAGCTGAATATTTTGATTATCAGATATATTATATATATATTCATATTCTATATATAATAATATATTTTGAGTACTGTATTTTTTGTTGTGTGTACATTTTTTGTGTATTTTGCGCTGCTTTCTGTATGCCAGTCATAAAAACACAAACATAAAATATATATATATTTATATAATATTCGTGAAAAGTCTGTCGGAATATGAGAGTGAATAATGAGTATGAAAGCTGGAGATATTTTTAAATATTAAGGCCTCTAAACAAATATTATTACAAAAAGGAATTTGCTAAATAAAACTAAACGAGAAATCGCGATACAGCATCATTGTTGAGTTTCAAACAGCTTTTATTCTTTACGATCGATTTATATCGCTTTCGATATCAATGCAATCAACTGCTAATGAAACTTATCAGGGCTTAATCAGTTATCGAAGCCAGTCCCGTTATCAGATCAGTAAAGAATTAATTGTGGCAATTCCAAACCAAACTCCATGACCAACGTAACAAAAAAAGAACAGAAAACAACTGTATTTAATTTACTTTGCATTGCATTCACATATAATTTATAATTTAAATAAATACACGCAGGATTGTGCTTAAAAAATAACATATAAAAAAAAAACTCGGGGTGGGGAGGAGAAGGGTTCGATAAAATTAATTTTGGAAGAATCCGTCAGTTGGATTGAAGAGCTCCTTATAACTAAATCACTCGCACTCAAATCTACTTATTCAGACATTCAGGGAACCTCAGACACATATGCTCAGACACTTACTGGACGTGACCCCATTCCCGCGATCTTATTTCCTCAATTTTAATTATCAGATCTTAAGGAACCGGGTCTTATCATTATAATCCTAATATGCTACTGCAAAGGATTAATGCCAATCCCTCAGACAATGGTGTTCTTGATCCAGAACTCCTTGATCATATCGCTACCCTTCTCCGCAATCATGATGACCGGTGCATTCGTATTGGCCGAGACCAGCTTTGGCATAATGCTGGCATCGATCACGCGTAGTCCCCGGATGCCGTACACCCGCAGCTTGGCGTCTACAACGGCGTCCTTGTCCCAGTAGGGACCCATCTTGCAGGTACCCACCGGATGGTATATGGTCGACGTATACCGTCGCACCATGCACTCCCAGAAGGCGTCCGTGAACAGGGGCACCTGCTCACAGCCCGGCCAGCGAATGCTCGAGATTCGGGAACCAAATCTCTGCATCGCCTTCGTTCGCGACAAGGCCACCGCAATCTTGACGCCCTCGATCAGTGTCTTCATATCGAACTCATCCGTCAGATAGTTGGGAAAGATGTACGGGTAATCGAAGGGATTCCCGCTCCTCAGACGGATATTGCCAACGCTGCGGGGTCGCAGCAACATGGGTATGATGCTCCAAGCATCCCGATTGTTAATCGGCTCAAATACCGATCTGTAGAAGGCCTCGGTCAGGCCGTGTGCCTTCCTCAGCTGTGATCCTCCGTCGGAGTTCGTGGATCCAGACACAAAGTGGAACTCAATATCAGGCCAGTCGAGGGAGCTGTTTGCAAACTTTGTGTTCACATAGGCCAGGCCCTCCACTCCCCCGAGAATGGTCAGAGGTCCTTGGCCAAAGACAGCATACTGCAGGACTGTGGACATGGTATGAAAGCGATTCTCCACGATGGAAACGGGCTGGTTCACCAGGAAAGTCAAACCGCCCAGACCGATGTGATCCTGCAGATTCTCGCCGACACTCAGCTCCTTAATTAGCGGAATCCGGTGCTTGGCCAACTCCTTTCTGGGACCCACGCCGCTCAACATCAGGAGCTGGGGACTGTTCACCGAGCCGCCGGACAGCACCACCTCCTTGGTGGCCCGCACATGATAGAGCTTCTGATCCTTAACAAACTCCACACCGAAGGCCAACTTTGTCACGGGATCGATCATGATCCGGGTGACATGCGAGTTCATTGAAATGTGCAGATTGGGTCGCAATCTTGCCGGCCTAAGAAAAGCCTTCGAGGTGGAGCAGCGTGAGCCGCGCCTTGTCGTTCCCTGGGCTATCATAAAGCCAGTCATCTTTTCGCCATTCAGATCTCGATTCTCGTAACCCATCTCGACGCCCGCCTCCACAAAGCTGGCCGCAAGTGGCGTATGATAGGGAGCCTCGCCCACAGTTAGGTAGCCACCGGTGGCATGATACGGTGTATTGGCCAGATACTGATTGGTGTTGTCCTCCGACTTCTTGAAGTAATACAGGGCATCGCGATAGGACCAGCTGGGATTGCCCATCGCCTCCCAGTTGTCGTAGTCGTGCTTGGATCCTCGCAAATAGAGCATGTAGTTCAGGACGGAGCTGCCGCCAAGAACCTTGCCCCTTGGCCAGTTGCAGCGACCTCCTTGCATGGCTGCAATGAGGAATCTTTAAGTAAAGGGAGGAACCTTTGTAATCCATCGAACTCACCCAAGCACGAGGTGCCCGAGGGCTCCGTCTTGTACTGCCAGTCGATTTTGGAGAGCTGCAGATACCCGGCCATTAAAGGCACATCCGTGAGTTCCGTCTCATCGCCGCCGGCCTCCAGGAGCAGGACATTCCAGTTTTCCACTTCGGTTAGACGATTCGCTACCACGGCACCCGCCGAACCGGCACCTATCACTATGAAGTCATAGTGATCGAGTATATCGTCGCCGCCAATGTCACTCGGCTTGGACTCGGGATCTATGATCTCCTCGTACTGAAAGTATGCCACCGCCGCCATCAGCATGGGTATGAACCAGCTGTTGCTGGTGGCCGCCGTCACAGCTCCGCCAATGGCGGATGCGGCTCCCACAATAGCGGAGCTCATTTTCTGGAACAAGGGAAGGTGGGATCGTCGGAGGGTCTATATGGGTCGTCGCTCGCTTGATCCAACTGGCCAACTTCCAATTACAGAGGCAATATGTGACTGCAATGAGTAAATAAGTTTTGGGGAAATAAAAATTGGGGAACTACAAATTGGGGTTAAAAATAAAGCCAAGAGAAAGAGAGAGAGAGACGCAGACAACACGTGAAAAGTGTGACATGGATGGACATTTCGTATGTAACCGGGTTATAGGGTGCGATTTTCATGCTCAATATTTCGATCACGCCGCGATTTCATAATCGTGGCCAATTGTTATGCCGATTCCGATTCCGATTCCAGTTTCAGTCAAGCCGAGATAATCGTGATGCGACTGATCTGAACGCTAATTTGTAAGCCATAGAGATAGTCTTTCTCTCTGTGATTAGCACGGCGAAAGGGGTTTCCCTGAATTAATTTGTTGTTTTGGAAAGACTTACGTTTAGGGGGAAATATTTATCATGTTATATAGTAAGTAATATAATAATTAATATAATATAATAATATATAATATATATATCTTTATGATTTCATTGTGATGCCTTCAAATTAACCAGAAACAATCACGAAAGTATTTATAATATTTACCCTTGTTAACTCTATATAATTTACACAACTTTGGTTTCCTTTTCGGAGAGATCTTTATAGGAATTTATACCTATTAACTTCACGTATTCCCCACCTATTTAAAAGTAATCCTATCCCTTGCAAACCATATCATTTGTTGCACTTTTAATAGCCATTAAAGGTAATTAATTAAACATTTACATGGCTATCGAACTTGTAATTTAAATATATACCTTTTTATGGGTAATTTTTTTAGTTTTTCAAACTGCTTTTGATAAATCTTTCGCGTCACGTGCTGCACCTTTTGTTTTCTTCAATAAAAAATGGAAAGGTGTGCGGTTGGTTGAAACGAGGTGTAATACGAGCATCTTGGGTTGAGGGGCCTCCCGCATAAAAGTGAAATCTCCCCGAGAGTCTATTATAAAACTCTACTGGGCACCCAAAAACCAAAAAAAAAAAAATACAAAAAAAAATACAACAACAAAAAATCATGAAAAAAAATGAAAAAGCCGACGATGGGCAACTTTTCACTCGAACGATCGAACGGCATGCAACAATTGTGATGCACACTCACCACTCACACGTACTCCGCTCACTTGCAACCAGTTTCAGGTGGCACGGTCAAGCCTCCATCATGCAGACTTCTTCTTTAAACTTATAGGATTTATTAGGATATTTATTTCCTTTATTTTGGGTTAACAACAACAAAGATTTGTCTTACATTTTAAAAATCTATATGAAGATTTATAACCCTATTAAAAGCTAACATAGAAACATCTAAAATGAAAATAATACTTCCTTTGATTTGTAAAAATAAAATTATCGCACATAAATATCGATTTAAAATCCCTAAAATTCACATATTTTCAGTCTTCTTGATTGAACTATAATTTCTTTTACATTTTCATACTTATTATGGAAATTTCTAAACCCTAATAAAAGCTAGCACAGAAAAGTTTTCCATATTGAAATTGATTATATTTTAACTTAGTTATGATAGATTATCACTCAAATTTCTAACTAGAAGGGTATACAAACTTCGGCTGCTCAAACTAAGCTTTTCTTGCTTTTAATAAAATAACTGTGCCTAGATTTTTGAAACTTCTTATAAAAAATAAAGAATTATGATGTTGTTGCAGAAGACCTATTGCCATAAATAATCTCTTCAATTAAGAAACATTCCTTGTAAAGTTGTAAAGTGGTTTGTTCTAAAGAAGTTTCACTGTATTTGTGGTGTTTTTGATGTGTATTTTTCTATTGAAATTTTCAACAAGAAGAAGCAAAGAGAGAAGAGAGTCGCAGAGAGAAAGAAAAACATTTCCTCTTGCCAATCTTTTGCATAATCAAAGTCTAGTAAGCATTAGATGCTGTTTGTTTTTGTTTTTAGGGGCAATTACAAACTTGTTGTTGTTGTTGGTGTACTGCTGTATTGTTGTATTGTTGTTGTTGTTGTTGCAAACAGGTTGTAAGAGTTGAATGCGCTGCGCCACCGATCAAGTTCAAGGTACAAAGAAAAAAAGAAGGTTTTGCCTGCCCGCTGGCACCGACCAGCACATAAAGCCTTTGCGATATTCTTTAAATTTTTCAAATAGACTGCTAAATATCCTAATTAGCACTGGGCAAAGAGAAATGCATAACACAATAACGGATTAAAACGAAAAAGAATGAAACATAAAACAAAAAAGAATGAAAGAAAAAAAGACCGCCATGAATCACTTTCGTTGAGAAAGCTTCTGTTCTTCGGTTTGCCGGCCGTCACCGCTTGAGAATTTTTCGTGCGTATTCTTTTGGGCCGTCTTTGATTTCTTTTTTACGATTCTTCCCACTCGTCTCGGCCTGTGGCACACTTACTTACACTTGCGAAAATCACAACAACAAAATATTAAATTCTACGCGATTCGCCGCCGTGTTTTGTCGTATCGTTCCGTTTGTTTTGAATTGTATTCCTTGTCTGTGTGTTTGCTGTGGGCACTTTCTTTCTTTTCTTTTTGCGCATGCGTGCGTGCTTCCGACTCGACTCTGGCAGGTGGGAGGGGGGGCCTTCCAAAGAGCAACCTCACGCTGCGAGCTACGCTGGCCAACTAACTGAAGGCGCAAAGAAGAAAGGAAAGAAAGAAAGAAG
Source organism: Drosophila kanapiae (assembly GCA_008042475.1). NCBI lineage: Eukaryota > Metazoa > Arthropoda > Insecta > Diptera > Drosophilidae > Drosophila > Drosophila kanapiae. The sequence goes on along the minus strand of VNJM01000025.1, from coordinate 193,517 downwards.
TGCCAAAGAAACCGCTGGAGATGGATGTCGTTAGCTTCTCTCCTGCCTTTTGCTCTCGCGCCTCCACGCTCTTTTGCGCTCCGAAAGAGAGTCGACGGACGGAGAGTGGAGCCCTTTTGACAGCTGGCCGGCTGGATCCGTTAGTTTTCCCACTGTAAATGGACAATGGAACAATTTTGCTTCCTGTTCTCAATTGTTTTTCAATGTTTTCCATCATATTTGTCTTTTGGACTTTGTGACGTGTTTGCCGGCACGTAGACATCACACATCATACGCACACTATCGCACGGCGAGTGCTGGCGAAATGCTTTCACTCTTACTATTTGGTCAACTGACAAAAAAAAAATATAACAAAAATATATGAGTAATACAGCCGAAAGGCTTTTTTGTGGGTCACTGTGCGTGTGATGTCACAACGCTCCATTATCACAGAGGCCTAAAAGAAGCAGCAAAAGAAGCTGAAGAGAAACGTGAAATGGGAGAGAGGAAAGAAAGAGAGATCTTAACTGACAGTTAAGTAAAACAAGTACAGTGTAAGAGAAACATAACCGATATATTAAATCTAAATAAAAATATATATATATTACAAACTCCACTTTTAAGCCATAGCTTGATAGAGAAATATGGTTTTAAATTGAGAAACTACACTATAAAAATGTTTTTTTTCCTAAAAATAAAATTTAACAGATCATATCTTCTTGAAATTCTATTAATTTTTCGTCCCTTTTAATCATTTTGATTAATTTCCGTATTCTTTCAGGTGGCTGCTGTGGATCCACGAAGAAGCGGACAATCGTTGGAGGATGGGCGTGGGCCTGGTGGCTAGTGACGGACGTCCAAAGGCTATCCCTGAACGTGATGACCCTGAACCCCATGTGCGAGAACGTGGAGACAGCCCAGGGAGTGCCGCTGACGGTGACCGGAGTTGCCCAGTGCAAGATCATGAAGGTACGATCACACCCAACAGCATATAGATATGTATGCCCCTGACTTAGGTTGACCTGGCAACCCTTTTCTCTTCTGCACCCCGAGAATCTGAGCGAAAGTGATTGAAGCTTGCCCGAGTTTGTTTTTGAGTTTCGTACATAAATATATGCAAGATTTGTTGGTTCGTTTCTTGGTAATGCTCGATATATACATATATTATATTCTTGGCCGATATTAGAGTGTCGACAACAAGTAGAGAGTTTGTATCCTTGCCTGCACACCACCCCCCTTTCTTTCCATCAGTGCTGCCTATCGAAAGGAAAGACAATCATAATGTATTTATCAAAGTTCAAAGTCAAATATAAGAAATCCTAAGACATAGGCAGCACTGACACCTACATATATCTTTGACCGATCCGTATCGAACTTACTTTAATCAAATGTTTGGCTCTTGTTTGTACATCTCCCCCGCCCGACTCCCAAGTATAATCCAACCTCCATCCCCATCGAATGCCTATTTAGCCTAGCAAGTGCTCTCAATCTGAACACCGCCAAGTAAGTTGCGATCATCCATCCCGGCGATCTCCCACGTAGACCTAGATCTTAAAAAAAAATATATAAATATATAGCCTAGCAGTAGTACCACACGAAGTAGAGCTCATCGAACACCCGCGCCTGTTTGTCCCCCTTATTTGCTGTGTATTATTCTTTTTTTTACAGGATTTCTTCACCTCACTTTGATTGTTATAAGTTTATGGTTTTTAATGTAGCATTTGCCCACCCCTTTTGGTTTTTAGGTTTATTCCTTGATTTGCTGGAGTTTTGTTTGGACAGTACTGTTTTGACATCGTACACATATTAAAGAAAATATTTACCAGACCTTTTCAGCCACATTCCGGACAGTGTATCATGTTTTACTTATAATTCGATTTCTTGGATATTGGCTCACGTGTTAACAACAAATGTAATTCATTTAATCGATTCATTACCTGAATTCCTGTCTCTGTTTATAATTCCTATTTATAACATTTGCCCGTACTGTACCCAAGTTCGTTTGGACTCTCCTCCACTCACTTTATCTACGTTTTCACGTGATCATTTAAAGGATTAACCATTCTATCACTGGTTTAGTTGATCTTCAATTCATTTTTCTACTCAATTAATCGATCATTACTATATTTGGGGATCTCCTCCGATAGCTGTAATCGAATGGTAGATTCTAATGTGCTGATTTGGAATCTGGAAGTGACATGTCCACTCATGTCATTGCCAGTCTCGATTAACTTGCACTTTTGTTGCCATATTTACGCACTTCACTTGTCTGATCACAAAACTCAGTGAATGCAGCACCGAAATAAAGAATTTATAGTATTTATATCATAGTTAAAACTGCACTGCAACTTTAAAGCCACGGGAGTCACTAACTCCGATTAGTTGGTCGCAATTATGATCGATTTTTAATAGCAAATCCACAATATCTGACTGCCTCAAAATTATGTTTGTCCCATTTACTTACTTGTTTCCCATTCGATTTTGCAGTCATCTTCGTATAAGCATAACGATTATAATAACGACGAGGTATGTTTATTATTGCATTTATTTGATTTAACATTCGATCTTGGATCTTGTTTTGCCTGGTTTCCATTTCTTACAAAAATGCAAGCACCTTAACCCACACACACACACACCCAGCCACCCACGCATTCATACACTTAGCGAAACGAAAATCATGTACCATTTTACATTGCATTTGATTTTTTGTTTATCTTGAAAAATGTTATTCCAAAGTGCATGCATACGCTTTTTCCAAGCCTCTACTTTCTTTGATTTTTAATGTTTTTTTCGATCAAAAAAGTCATTCAATCATCATCATCAGAAGCTGAGGAAGAAGAAGGAGAAGAAGAAAAGTACAGTCTGCAAAATAATACTAAAAAAAATACCAAGATACTAAAAAGAAATCAAATATGAAACCTTGTTGATCTCTCTGTGTTCTACTCTCTTTTTTCTCTACTTTCTTTTCACCACCACCACCAAAAAAAAAAAAACAAAAAAATCGACCAAAAACCTTGCGACCGATCGTTCAACGTTTTCAACTCCTCATCAAAAAAAAAAAAACAAAACTAATCCGCAAAACTAACTGTAACTGTATACGAAATATCAACTGAAATTAACCAAAAACAAAACGAAAAAAATATCGAAAAAAAACCACACACACACGCATTCATTTCCAAAAATTGAAATTGAAAAAAAAAAACCCTAAAACTGCTCTACTGTTACTGCTACCGTTACTACTACCGTTACTGCTCTGGTTGCTGCTGTTACCGTTACTCCATGTATCGCTCAATATCTCTATATACATATATACTCTATATATATATATATATATATATATCTCTGTCGCTCTGTCGCCCTGTCTATTGTGTGCATGTGCGTGTGTGTGGGTGAAATATAAAACAAAACAAAACCAACAATAAAAAAATATTGAAAAAATTATATATACTTATAATCAAACCTCAAAATTAATAAAACTGAATTATCCGTGGTCCAAAATCGAATCTGCAAAATGCCATTCACACACATGCACACCAAAATACACGGACATACAAACAAAACAAAACACATACACACACGCAACACACACACACACACACACACACAAACACACACAACACGCACACACACGAACAGATGATGAATGTTTATTATTTCCACCATCAGGCCGACGAGCTTCTAGGCACTGCATCCGAGCAATTCCTGGGCAAGAGCGTCAAGGAGATCAAGCAGACGATCCTGCAGACCCTCGAGGGCCACCTTCGCGCCATATTGGGTGAGTACAATTCCTATTCATGGCTAGAATCTAAGCATAACTGGGAAAGCATGGATGCCCAGCCGAAGGACCCTGAGGAGCTCTTCGTATTGAAGCATGCCTGGGCTCTGAATTCAATTGAATTTTGTTGGATCTGATTTGATATTAAAATAGCAAATAAAAACGCAACGTAGACTCATTTATTTCCCCCAAAATGTCTTTATAATATTCAGATATAAAATTATTTAGCGATGCCTACTTTTGGGGTGGCAGAAGGTAATTATTGGTGTATAAAATAAAATAAGTAGAAAGCAGCACACATACCCAATCTCCGGAGATGCCTCCTGTTGTGGCACCCAAAATTCCAAAAGAAAACACCATAAGAAATACATTTTCTAGATTGCATTTAATTTGAATTTTAAATTCTTTAGTTTACAATAACCCCTTCTGTTGTCCAGTATGGTGAAATTTGTTGAACTCTGAAGAATATAATAATTATTTCATATGTGTGGCCTTTTGTGTAGGAGGAGAAGGCAAACAGAAGGACCGACTGACCGTGGCATTAATCATTTTGTATGTTTCATTTCATGTAAGGAAGCAGGCAGGATCTTTCTCGATATTTATAGTACCAGTTGCATTAAAGATTTTGCATGTCTCATTTCATGTAACGAAGTGTTGTAATTCGTAATGTGGGGTTTCTTAAAATTATAATTCCATTAGGCTTCGATTAACTCATTATTTAATGAACCAGTTTCATTGTTCTTCGATTAGTCATCGATTAGACTTATATTATTCTTCGATTAGTCAGCGATTAGTCTTCGACTACTCCTCGATTCGTGTTCGATTATTCTTCGATTAGTATTTAAGCTATTCTCGATTATTATTCGATTAGTCTTCAATTAACCATCAATAAGTCCTCGAGTAATCATTGTTTAATCATTGTTTAATCATTGCATAATCATTGCATATTCATTGCATAATCATTGCATAATCATTGCTTAATCTTCGCTTAATCTTCGTTTAGTATTCGCTTAGTCTCCAATTAGTCTCCAATTAGTCTCCAATTAGTCTCCAATTAGTCTCCAATTAGTCTTCGCTTAATCTTCTCTTAATCTCCGATTAGTCTTCGCCTAAACTTCGCTTAATCTTCGATTAGTATTCAATTAGTGTTCAATTAGTCTTTGTTAAGTGTATCGAACTGTCGCTCGATTTGTCTTCAGTTGCACTTGTGTATGTGTTGTGGCAAACAAATAGAATTGGAGGCATGTGACGTGATTAGGGCTTGTAATACATATCCATATTCGGCTGATCTAACATATTGATGTTGTAGTCCAGTTCGTCCAGCTCCTTTTCGATGGCAATTCTACGGTTGCGCACGCGCAGTGTAGACGCCGACACCGGCAGATGATTGTACTCGTCCAACAGTTTGCCATACTTATTCTCGGCATCCATGCGAGCGGCAGCCCTTTGAGATTCGGTGAGGGGAGGGCTTCCCTCATAGTTACCATAAGCCGCATGCTGCTGCTGCTGCTGCTGCTGCTGCTGCTGCTGCTGCTGCTGCTGCTGCTGCTGCTGCTGCTGCTGCAGCCGTTGCTGCGGATGCTCATACGGATACGGATTCGAATACCGTGGCCCATACGGTTCCGGATGCTGCTCCTGCTGCTGGTACTGAGGCTCACACATGTAATTCTCTGGCGGGGGCATCACCTCCATTTTACGGGAACTCTGACTCAGCTTGCTCTTCTTCGACGCGATGGTGTGCTTAGAAGCCTTGCTTTTCTTGGATGCACGGGTCATATTGGAGCGGGTGCTCTTATGGGACACTAACGAAAGTTCAGTTTTGACAGTGGCATTCGAGCGACAGCTCTCCTTGGAGACGGACCGCTTTGCCTTGTGTGGCACAACGGAGACACTGCTTCTGGCACTCAGCGGTGCCTCGGGCTCAGCTTTGATCTCGCCGGCGATCGAACGTTCCCCCCGAGAGCGACGCGAATGCATCGATAGGTTTTCGGGCATGTGGTCAGCCTGGTCGTCCTCGACCTGCCTGGGCGGTACCGGTACTTGAACCGGCACCTGCTTTTCCACCAAAAAAAGGAAATAAGTATGTAATGTAATGTAATCTAAGTTGATCTTAGCTTACCTCCGCCGGCTGATGAAGGTGGGATCTTCCCATAGGTTGGTGCCTGTACCACGGGTTAAACCAACTGCCATCATCCGTCTTGATCGACGTTGGGTGATTGTAGAAATCGTTGCGGCTGTTAGGGGGCGTTAGCCCTGCGGAAGGGCCATGCATTTGCGAATAAGTTGGACTGACGGCGACTGTAGTCTCGGGCGCTTGCTGCACGTCGCGGTTATAGTAGGGAGACTGAGGCATCCCGTCCCCATAATGGACAACCGGACGCTCGGGCGATGGCTGCACGCGGGGGCTATAGTAGGGACTCAGACGCCGCCTCTCACCATAATGAAGGACAACCGGACGCCAGAACGGGACACGGCGAGCGTTGGCCGCTGCCAGGCAGCGTTCGTTGGGCTCCATTCTGGAAACCCGTTGCTTGTTCTCCTCGAGGAAGTCACGGCCGCCGCCGTGTTGACGTCGCAGTGTAGACATCTGAGCTGAGAAACCGGAACAGGACACTAAGAACCGAAACGAAAACCGATCACCACTTTTTTTTGTTTCTTTTTTGTTTCAAGAAATTTGTATTGATTTTTTTTTTGAACAAAATATTTTTGTACTTTTTCCGAGAGCTTGGAGTCTTTATTTTGGGGTGTGCGTGCGTTTCGGTAAGAGTTGATAATGAGACTGAGCTAACCAGTCGGAGCCCATTGACACGTGGCCTGAGGTTCGAAGTCAGAGCCTACTTGGATTGAAATAGCCAAAAACCAGAGACTACTTGGATGCTTCTTAAATACTTGGCATGAGCGAAAGTGTTTATAATTAGGGAGTGTAAGCTTAAGGTAATGAAGATCGGAAACTAGAGCACGCTAGAGTCTTTAAATCAATATTTATCGATATCAATGCTGCGAAGAAATCAATGTTTAAAAACCCCAAGAGGGAATTTATTTCAATTCGAAAAGTTCTCCATTACACTTGGTAATAATTCCCTCTTTGGCCATCAGATGCCCTCAAGAAGATTGGAAATATCCGCAATCTAGGAACCTTAAATCGATATTTATCGATGTTGTAACATGATCATTTTTTGCACAACTCAATGAACAGTAAATCCATAAATTCAAGCCATTCTTTTAAATTAGAAAGAGGTTTCTATATTGATTATTATTTAGTTAATAATTTGGCCGGTTCAATTTAATGTTTAAACAATTTTTTAACTCGTTTTCTGTGCCCAAAATCAACCTTCTTTTTCTCGGACAATTTCCTTGAACTTTTCAGGTTGGTTTCCACAAATAACCAGCCTTGGTTATGGCAATGGAAATTGCCTATTTAATTATGAATACATTAGGAAGCTTTATTCATACTTTATAGTCACTTTATGTCGATAATTGTAAGTAACAAGTGTGATATACAATATGTGCTTTGCATGGGTAATGCACTCGCTGGCTATATATATTACTATATACGATCGATTTGTTGCCAGACAGACGAGCTTCCAGCGAAGAAACAAGTTTGTGGTAAATAAATCACAGGAAAAATCTATTGATTGATATGAGAGCCCTCACCAAGCCAGTCATTGTCCAGAATTAAACATATTTCCCAGTACTTTACTCTACTTGGCAGTCAGCTTTCCCGGGTTTTTTGTTTGTGAAAAGTGAAACTCGAATTTCCGGGAATGCAATTCTCCCTTGAAATCATTATACATACGGAGGTGTGTTCTCTCAACTGTAGCTTGTAGTGTTCTATTCAATTCGCGACCTTGACGGCCAATCTAGAGCTTTTAATTAAACATAACTCGAGACTGGAGGCCCAAGTGGAGGGTTTATGGGCTCATCGAACCCGAGGAGAGCTATAGTTCTGCCACGGTTTTGCTTTTAGTGTCAGTTTACGAGACGCTCGAGCTCTCAAGTCGATTACAACGATTGGCGGCGAGCTGCCGGGTCCGCTTCCACTTTTGCTACCGATTCCCATACACATTCCCTTTCTGAAACCGATTCCGAGTCTCCGGACAACTCAAGCTGTCAGTTGTGGGCGCATCGCCGGACGGTCTGGTCGCATTTTCAATCGCGTGTGAATATAGTTGAGCTTAATTGTTACTAATAGTAATAACACTGATAGCACTGAACTTGACCTTCGTTAAAGTATTGGAAAACACCAATAAAAACTATAGATAGAACCTCACCAACAAGTTGTTGTGTTTCTTGAGGACCTTCAATATTCGTAATTAATTCAACAAATTTATCTTCGTATTAATGATGATAAATAATAAATAATTATCGAAATTAAATACAATATAATCCCTCAGTGAATGACATGTGTTTTGTGATCAAGATACTGACCCTGATCCTATCCCCTTATTTTCTTGTTGTGTGACGTCAGGCAGCTATTAGTGATACTACGATCTACGCGATAAGACTGCGTCAGATGACGTCAAACTTAATCGCTGGCGCAGAGCGCGGAATGATTTAATTAAAATAGATAGAGTATCTGGACAGGTGCTGCTATCTGTTAGCTGTTTTACCAGGCCGATAGCGCTGTATCGCAGCTCGCAGTTCGCAGTTCCAATAAGTAGCCACCCACCCCAGTTCGGAGGGAACCAGAATAGTTCGCCGGCACCATGTCCGATGTCTGGATGGGCGTCTTCAAGGTGGCCCTGATAGTGGGCGTCACCTCGCTGGTGGTCAGCCGGTAAGGTCATCTGTCATCGATTATTAAATGGGGGACAACGAGTACGAGGCAGGGTGGCATGCCACCCCAAAAGACAGCCCCGAGCCCTTATCGGTGGCATTCAAAAATTCTCAATTTACATATTTGTGCACTTGGCGAAACGATGATACAATCAAAATGAAATTTGCAAATATATTTCCTTCAAGTACGTGTTGTGAGGTGTCCGTGTTTTCGAGGCTCCTTGGGAACATGCTTCGAAAATGGAATAACCAGTTTTACTTGTTCTGCTTATTTGTGTTTGGGGTTTAAATTCAAATCAAACTATTATTATCGCATTACCAGCCAAATCTTAACAACCTGAACAAAACAATTATTTTAAATTACAAGAGAGGCATCACGCAATCTGCCAAGTTTGAAGATTAAAAGATATCATAAAATACTCCTTGAAATTAAGTTTGAAACATCATTTTCTAACTTTTAATATCCAATTATTCCGATGTATCCTTACAGGAACGCTTACAGTCGAAGAGGTGTACAAGGACCGCGACCAATTCGCGGCCTTGGTCCGCGAAGTCGCCGCTCCTGACGTGGGCCGCATGGGCATCGAGATCCTCTCGTTTACCATCAAGGATGTCTACGACGATGTGCAGTACTTGGCCTCGCTGGGCAAGGCCCAGACCGCTGTGGTCAAGCGGGATGCCGACGCCGGTGTGGCCGAGGCGAACCGTGATGCCGGCATACGGGAGGCTGAGTGCGAGAAGAGCGCCATGGATGTAAAGTACTCGACGGACACCAAAATCGAGGACAATACGCGCATGTACAAGCTGCAGAAGGCCAATTTCGATCAGGAGATCAATACGGCCAAGGCTGAGTCGCAGCTGGCCTACGAACTGCAGGCGGCCAAGATCCGTCAGCGTATTCGTAACGAGGAGATCCAGATCGAGGTCGTGGAGCGGCGCAAGCAGATCGAAATCGAGTCGCAGGAGGTGCAGCGCAAGGACAGGGAGCTCATGGGCACCGTTAGGCTGCCCGCCGAAGCGGAGGCCTTCCGTCTGCAGACCCTGGCCCAGGCCAAGCAGTGAGTAGCTTTTGCTATATAGAGAAATATTAACCGGCGGTTAATCAAGGGTTCAAATATTTAGCAAGGACTTGAAAAACTAAGGAGGTTGGAAAAATATTAATGGGTTAAATAGTTAGCCCAGTTTATATAAAATCCTAAATGGTTTTAACCTGTGTTAGCATATTCTATCTGAAAAATAACCAGCAGTTAATTAAGCTTAGGTTAAACACTCAAGCTAAGCTGGGACTAAAATCTCATAACATATATTGGCTTAATAGTTATCAGTGGAGTTATCATTTCCACTTGATTTAAAGAAAGGATAATACATCTCACTGAAATAAATAACCAGCGGTTAAATCTTCTACCGTTTAGTACTCAAGTTAAGCTTTGTCTTAATATAATTGGTAATCTACATAGGAAATATTTAGTAGTTCTTATTCCGATCTAAAAAGTAGACAACTTATCTCAATTGAAAAAATAACCATGGGTTAATTATTAAGAGTACACTCTTAATTCACTTCAATACATTTAAAATTAGTGATATATTTGGAGTAGCTTAATTACTGGCTGTATATAACTGGAGAATAATAATAGCCATTCTAATTACTAATCCATACCCGAACTATTGTCCATTCCAGATGCCAGACCATTGAGAGTGCCCGTGCCGAGGCTGAGCGCATTCGCAAGATCGGTTCGGCGGAGGCCCATGCCATCGAGCTGGTGGGCAAGGCGGAGGCAGAGCGAATGAGGATGAAGGCGCATGTGTACAAGCAGTACGGCGATGCTGCCATCATGAACATAGTCCTTGAATCGCTGCCGAAGGTACTGCTACAATTTATTATATAATTTATTCAAACCCACTAATTCTCTACTATTGAAAATCCCCGACAGATTGCCGCCGAAGTGGCTGCACCGCTGGCCAAGACGGAGGAGATTGTGCTAATTGGCGGCAACGATAATGTGACCAACGACGTGACCCGCTTGGTGGCTCAACTGCCTCCATCGATCAACGCCCTGACTGGAGTGGATCTGTCCAAGGTTCTCTCCAAAATTCCGGGCGCCAAGGCGTGAAATCTAATGGAGTGGGATGATATCCAGCACATGGCAATGACAACGTAACGCAGCGCAAAGGAATTGTAAACCGGAAACAGGAAATACACAACAGAGGCGAGAATCGGATAAAGGATAGAGCTGGAAAGAGAGAGAGGAAGAGCGAGGGAGTGGGAGTAGGCATTTGTTAGAGCGAGACAGCAGCAGCAGCAGCAGCAAACCAAACGCGAAAAGCGAGACTATCGAAGATCGAAAATCGATGTTTTGAAATGCAATCGAACGTAGCAAAATGTACTCCGATATTATATATTTATATATATATTGTATATGTATATACACGCATATACACACACGCGTGTGTGCTGGTGGTAGTGTGTGTGTGTGTGTGATGTTTGCCCGTGTAACAATCAAAAAACAAAACAAGAAAGCAAAACTTACACACGCGAAATACCAACGTTAATCTCAAGCTAAAGTTATGCATTTCGTACGCAACATTTTGTGGCCTTTTTCTCTCGAAAATGATAACCGAAAGATCGATAAACCGATTAACAGATAACAAACCGACAACAACAAAGAACAAAGTAATCGTAAAAGTGAAATTTGTATAACTTTAAAAACGAAACCATTTAAGCAGAGAGTGTTAGCTATTTATTTACCAAACTATATACTATATACCATATACTATATACATATATATACCTTATACATCAACAAAATGCTACACACACACTACAAAAAGAGTTGTATTTCGATGTAACAGTAACAGCAAACGTTTTATTGGCTGACAGTGTTGTAAAATTGTAAAGTTTTTGATATCCCGCAACTGTAACTTCAAGAGTATCACCCTCTCTCTCTCTTTGCTTTTTTCTTGCCATTCTTTGGGAACTTTTAACTGTCCTAACTACAACTACTGCCTCTACTATCTTACAAAAACTAAAGCTAAATTAATATGCAAATGATAAGCCAAAATAAAAGAGAGAGAGAGAGAGAGAGATAGCGTAAGAATCGTAAGCTTCACCCAATCTATCGATCGAGACTTTGTAACCAATAATCGATAACTAAATGTGCAATATTTGAGCTTCAATCGCGGGTTAAATATAAAAACTATAATTTAGACGTCTCACAGTAATTATCTATTTAATTTGTTGTAAACTCACTTATTTTATTTTATTTGCCAGATCGTGCCATAGTTTTATAAATTGTCCAAGCTATTTTTATGTCTGTTTGTTTCTAGGATTCTTTAATCCTTTTTTGTTTGCTTCGTCTTTTTGTGTAAAGTAACTTATTTAAGATAAAAGATCAGAATTATTCGCTAATTTTTGTCATATTTAACCCAATTGATTGATTGGTAAAGCTAAAGTTTTGAGGGATGGCTGCTAATAAAACGGAAACCATTACAACACTGTTTCTTGTTTCTTCTGAAGTTGGCGCTCTTCCAAACACACACATACTATACACCCAAACACACACACACATGCGGATTCTTGGATTCAGTTTTCTGCACAAAAAAAAAGAAAGATAATTCGATTTAAAGTTATGACTTTATAAACATTTGTTTGTTATTTGACTCAGCGTGGTCCTATGTAACCATACATATATATATTTATATGAATCTATCGCGCTTAATATATATATATTTTTGTCACTTTTTTTTGATTACAACATCACATATTTACCTACGAATATATGTATGCATTTAACAATTTTTGTACTCTACTCTTACACTGTTTTAGTTCATAGCAAAAAGCCAAGAATTAAAAACAACAAAAAAATATACACAAAAAAAGGAAAGAAGAATGAAATCAATTTTGTTATTTATATTTAACACTTAACTGGAATTTAGTTAAAGCAATTTTTGTCGCATCTTCGAGTCCAGTTTCATTTTCATTTCGCTAGAGTAATTAACACACTAATTTGTGTTTAAGCACATTATTCCTAATCCGAATAAATAAGCCATCACACGAGCACGATCGAGCAGCACTGCTGATGTATACATCACTACCACGACAGACATTTGACACAAAAACACTCTCACATCCATACATACATACATATATATATTTTTTTTTATATTGTATATTAAGTGCACGTAAATTTAATTGTAATCGCAGTGTGCAAGAAAATCACATAACAACAACAACAAGAACAGAAGGAGAACAACAAACCGAAGAAGAACTAAAAAGAGCAAACTAAAAGCTAAAACCTAAATAAATCAAATCTAAAATTTTGTGTATTTTGTCGTAAATAAATAAATTTAAAAAGAATATTCACTGGACTTGGAATCATTTTGCGGTGTTGGAATAATAAGGAGATCTTTCCCCCTTCCCCTTGGCTTGTTGGGTCCATATCCCAAGAATAAGCTGTAATAAACGATTATATTCCGGACATATCTGTCAAAGTTGGTAATTATATCCATTAGGCAGTGTACAAATAAATAAAGAATTAATAAATAAAGCACTATCTGGGCGACAGATCTATGGCATATGTTCATTAAATGCACCACGGTACGAGTTATCGTGGACAATCATCATTTTCGAAGTTCTCAGCCATGGTTTGTGCCTATGCTAAGTTGTCGCTTAGATGGCGCAAATAATTAGTCGTCTCTCTCTCTCTCCCTCACTGTCTATCAATATTTGGCTGATGGACAGCGAGCGAGAGAGAGACATCATTGCACAGATCAGCTGCAGCGCATCGTCGCTCTCCTGTTTTCTGTTCGCCTGTTACACGAAATGGGAAACAGACCATTTGTTTGGCGATTTCTTTATATTGGAACGGAAAAATGTTGTTGTTGTTGTACAAAAGTTATTGTTGTACCCAACCAAAACGGCCAATTTCAAAATCAAGCTGTACCATTTTACTAACTGCCTAATTTTTTAAACTAGGCGTTCAGAAGGCAATAGAAGGCCGATCAGCCTTGTATTATGGAATACTATAGGAGTTACAGCCCCACCACTAGCTGTATCAATGACGTCATTGCACAGATTAGTGGCAGCGCATCGTTGCTCTTCTGTTTTCTGTTCGCCTGTTACCTGAAACGGGAGAATTGGACAATTTGTTCGTCTAAAATCTGGTTGAGAGATGCTCATTTGGCTACATTTGTCTGTTGGGATAAAATCGCATCTAACTTACCACCAGAGATGCTCATCTGACTATACTACACTACTGGGACAAAATGTGATCTGTCCCAACACCACGACGGTTCAAGACATCGCTAAAAGACCTAGATATTTAAAGCGCCATCTAGCAGCGGGCTCCAGAAAGCATAAAGCACCATCTAGCCGACAATAAATCTATCACAAAAGTTCGATACATGTACCACAGTACGAGTCATCGATAACAATCACGAGTTTCCGAAGTTCTCAGGTAAGGTTTGAGTCTATGCTAAGTGCCTTCCCAAGCCGTCCCCTAGATGGCGCTAATAATGTATTAGTTATGGCGGACCATACCAAAGCGCCACCTCGCGGATTATCTCTGAAATCTTTCTTTCGCTGGTCGACAAAGAGAGAGAGAGAGAGAGAGAGACATGCAAATGACGTCAATGCACAGATCAGCGGCAACGCATCGTCGCTCTTCTGTTTTCTGTTCGCCTGTTATCCGAAATAGGAAACGGATTTTGTTTGTTCGGCGATTACGAATTTCACAGCCACGTTTAGGACAAAGAATTTCACAAAATCGCCAAACAAGTGGTCCGTTTCCCATTTCGGGTAACAGGGGAACAGAAAACAGAAGAGCGACGACGCTCATTGATTAAGCTGTTATGATATAAGTACATTACCACAGATTTAATGGGAAAAAGAAGGCAAAGAATCATTTACAATTCAATGAAAACACCAGCACACCTTTAACTTTCATAGTTCATTTTGTCTTTATTCTCAAACATCGGGGCGCGCATGGCATTTGTAAATAGTAATATATATGTAGATGCGGCATGCCGCCGCTTTACAATACGATTAACAAACAGATATCTCTTAGGGTACTAGGCAAAAAAAAAAGAATATATATATATAGGACATACATACATATATGGGAATATGGTAATATCGTCATGTTAACCTGTAAAATATCAAGTTTGGGTCCGTCATTAAGTATTAATCAGGGGTCACACGCCTCTCGATAGATATGGGGTTATATATGTATGCACATTAATAGGTTTAACATCGGTCTAACGGATAACTTTTGCCTAATCTACGCTTACCAACTATGGACCAATCGAGCGACTAATCGAGACCTATCTCTACGCCTACGAGCTAAGTATTTTCGAAGTGTTAAATGCAATGTGTAACCCAGTCCCGGTTCCGGGACCAACATTGATGGTCGTATCATATACATACATGCGTTCTGTGGCGACACAGGAACCTCTGTGCGTTCAGAGATCCCTGTTCTGTCCGCTCATTGAGACGGACAGAAAGAAAACGAAATGAAATAAAAAAAAAAACCGAACAGAAATCACAATATATCCTAAAGAAATATATATATATCTTATGGAGTTACTAGAAGTTCTCTCAATCGGAGAACTTCAGCTTGAGCTCGCGGCGCAGGATCTTGCCGGTGGGATTCTTGGGTACCTCGTCCACAAAGATGACGCCGCCCTCGAGGCGCTTGTAGTGCGCCACCCGCTCGGCCACATAGGCGGCAATCTCCTCGGCGGTGGCCTCCTGGCCCTCCCGAAGCACCACAATGGCACGCGGCGCCTCACCGTTCAGTTCGTGGGGAATGCTGAAGACGGCCGCCTCCAGGATCTTGGGATGATCGCGCAGCACCGCCTCGAGCTCTGCCGGTGGCACCTGGAATCCCTTCACCTTGATGAGCTCCTTCATCCGATCGGTGATGTAGAACAGGCCATCCTCGTCGTAGAAGGCCACATCACCGCTGCGCAGCCAGTTACCGGGATGGAAGGTGACCTGGTTGGCCTCCTCGTTATTCAGATAACCGGCCATAACCTGGGGTCCGCGGATGCACAGCTCGCCGGTGGTCTTTGGGCCCACACCCTTGGTATCGTTGCCGTCGAGGGGCACGATCTTGGCCTCTGTGCTGGCAGGCAGCACACCGGTGGAGGCGTAGCGCGTGTTGCCTTCGGGCGTTAGGAGCGCCACGGGCGAGGATTCGGTCATGCCGTAGCCCTGCTTAAAGGTCGTCTTCGGGAATCTGCGCAGAGAGAGATGAGAGGAGCAAGAGTGAGCATTGAATGCTGTTGGTAACGTTATGAAGACTTACTTCTTCAGGAAGCGCTCCACATCGTGCTGGCCAATGGGGGCAGCTCCGCTCATCACCACCTTCAGGTAGGACGCCGTCTCCTGCGTCATCTTCGGATGGTTGATCATGAAGAGGGCTGTAATTCAAGATAATCATTAGAATAAAATATAATATAGATTCTCAGCTCGATTCGAAGCTCTCTACCCACCGATTGGCGGCACCAGATTGAGGATGCTGCCCTTGTACTGGTCCAGGGAACGCATAAAGTCATCCGGCTTGAAGCAGGGCATGGTGGCCAGGCGGCAGCCCTGTCCCAACTTGGAGAGCATCACAACGGTGAGGCCGTAGATGTGGAAGAAGGGCAAGACGGCGGGCAGGGTCTCCTGGGGACCGAGCAAGTCAAGCGGCAGCGAGGCCTGCACCTGCTCACAGTTGCTGGTGATGTTGTTGTGCGACAGCATCACGCCCTTGGGCAGACCGGTGGTGCCCGAGGAGAACGGCAGGAAGACCAGATCGTTGGCGGTGGCCTCCTTCGGTGCCTGCAGGTCATCGTAGCGGATATTCTGTGTGCTAATCAATTCGCTGAAATCGATGGCGCCCTCCGGCAGGACATCCTCCTTGCTGGTCTTGACCACAACAATGGGCAGCTGCTTCCCGGCCAGCTTGCAGGCCTGGCTGAGGGTTGGGAAGCCGGCAACGGTGCCCACCAGGAACTTGGCCCCGCTGAAAGTCAGCTGGCGGGCGATCTCGTCTGCAAAAGGCAACGACAAGATGTCGAATTAGTGACGATCTTTCGACTTTGCCCCCAATATGTTAAAAGGCCCCCACATCCGATAAGGCGAAGAAGGCGCCTTTGACGCACTCAAGAGCCCCCAATAAACGTAGGCCCCAAGTACAGCGGCGTTCGCGTAAATAGTTCGTTTATAATTCAACCAATTAAGTGGGAATTCTCTTTTTATGAAGGATATTAGCTATATCTAATTTAAAATTGGTGCCAAAAGGAAGTCAAAAGTGCGCAACTACGGGCCAGGCCATAAAAGGTGTTTGTACACAAAGTGCACTCATAATATCGGGGTTTATGGCCTGTGTAATTAGGCAAGTGCCATAGCTCTCAAAGCCTCTTAATGGAGGAAACATTTGTACAGCAAAAACAAAACTAAAATGAAATTATAGATTTTTGTAGTTTACAAAGGTTTCTACGTGAATAAAGTAAGTAAATTAAGTAAGCAAATCTTGTAGAAGAACTCTGTGAACCTCTAGCCTAGTCTGAACACAGTTTTAATACCTTTTTACTAAGAATAGTAAGTCGAAATATTACAAAATAGTTCAAGTAAGCTCTCTTCCTCTCCTCCTTCATAATTTTCCAGCCGAAAACCTCAAGAAACCCCACTTCTAAGATGCTTATTTTACCTCGAACTATAACTATAGGTATAGGTGTCTCCTACAAGTATAATTAATATCAAAACCCCACGCATGGTTGTTATCTCGACACAATATAGTTGTTATCTCTGCAGAAACTATAGAATTACTCAGTTACTATCGCCACGAACACGGCTGTACTATCAAATGTATGTTATCATCGGCATTTTTAAACAAAAAAAAAACTATTAAAAAAAGCACGAAAAAAACCGGGAGCAGGGCCCCATGGGGATTAAGGGGATTGGGACTTACCCGGCGTGTAGATGGGATTCACGGTGGTCACGGTGAGTCCCGCCTCGATGGCGCCCAACGTGGCAATGGGATACTCCGGCAGATTGGGCAAACAAATGGCCAGGACGTCCGGCTTGTGGAGCTTGAACTGAGTCTGCAGGCGCACGGCAAAGGCGGCGCTGGCGTCACGCATCTGGGCGAAAGTATACTGCCGATCGGTGATCACACACACCTGTAAAATAATCAATAAAAATATATATTTAAATCGGGCAAATCTCTCTCCCAGATAGAAGCAAATCAAAATCTAATGATGTGTGCCTTGGAAAAAGCCGAAAGTGTGCTGGAATCTTATCTGAAGTGGACGAACAGTGATAAATGGTATTTATTGGAAAGGAGGATTCGAAAACAGGTGTTACTACTAATTGTGAAATAGCGAATGCTGCACGTAATGTTTGCAACATATTAGCCTCAGCCGTAAGTAGTTTAGTGCCCCATTACCCACAGGCTATATAGACCCTAATTAAGATTACTGCGATAAGGCAATTATCTGGCATTACTTAATTCCAATGGCATTGTCATCAACTTAATCGGGCCACCAACAGGTGGGTTTATCTCTGGGCAAGAGTTACAAATCACTTGAGGTCTCAAAGTCACAGTTGAGGTCTGTTTCTATGGGACTTGGCTTAGGTCAGTAATAGGGATGGCAACAGATATTGATAAATCGATAATAAATCGGTAAATCGATAAATCGATATTCTGTTTGATATTTCGTGTTTTTTAAATATTATTTTCTTAACTTAGGGAAGGCTTAAGGAAGGGAATCCAAGACTAGCTAGCTCTTAATTTAATGCCTTCTTTGACAGGTTATTCTGTTACTCTCAGATAATAAATAAAAGTATGATCATTTCTACCCATTGCATATGGATTACATACTTATTATTTTATATTTCTTTATAAACCCTTCCTTATAAACCATCTTTGAACGAAGGCAACGTCTTAAAAGAGATTCTCCTTGAAGTTCATTGCTTGCCGGCCTTGGACTGCATGTGTTTGGTGACCTCACAGCCCGTTCAGGGCTAAGGTGAAGGTCTCTCTCGAAGAGACTTTATGCAAACGTAGAATTAAATGAGTGAATGAAGTGAATGAGGTGTCGCATTAATCGCAAATAATGGGGGGTGTGTTTTTCGCCAAATATTTGCGCAGTCCGAAATCGGATTCGGTTAAAAATAATCATTATAAATAGAAGGACCGCCGACAGCGAGCGGTTTGCCATGTTTTAAATTGACGAAAACAAAAAAAAATAAAACAAGAAGACGACAGACAAAAATACAACACACACACACAACTCATAATGAATAAATAGGCAGCTAAATAAAAAAATAATACAAAAAAATAAGAGAGAATCATTTCGTGCATTTTGCCGGCCGCTCCGCTCGTTTCAGTTTCTGTTTGGCTTGGCTTGCCGCTCGCCTCGCCTCGGTGCGACGGTCCAAAGTTCAGTGGGGCAAAGTACAAAGTCTGCAGAGTCTAAACGAGTCGCTGTCTCTCTCTCCCCCTTGCCCCACTCGGCCCCCTCGCTAGTCAATTGCTCTGCGCCGTTTGTTGACTCTTGCCGGCGATGGTGGTGCCCGGTGCTGCCCACAATCGATCACTAGAAAGTCTAGCTGGCTTGGCTCCCAAGTATTCCAATAATATTTGGATATTTTCCCCAAGTAAACCCTTGCTGGACAGAGATAAAACCGAATCGAACTTAGTGGTAACGAAGGATGCACACAAGTCACGGAAATACAAAAAAATATATAATTACAAAGTCCTATTTTCATACAGTTTTAAACAATTATAAAGTGTATAATTTTAGAGAATTTTTAAGTAGTTTTAAATAGTTTTCATAGACAAAAAGCCATTTGTTTTAGGAGGAAGCAATCTCCTCATCAGTTGCAATATTCAGCGTGGAATACCTCTAATTTGCAGCTTGGGAATTTTAGTGCAAAGTACGCCAATCTTTTTGGCTTTTGTCTGGTCTTTGAGTTATAGACTTAACTTTTCAAAGAAATAGTTTATAACAAAAATTCTCTGTTTATCATTTCCCCATAATATAGAAGATATTAAATATTGCTAAAAACCTTAAATAAAAACAACAGTAGCAAAAAATAAACTTGCTTAGTCTTAAAATAGCTAAACTGACATCGCTATCTGGCAGCGAAGAGCGGCGAGTCGAGAGATCGCTCCAAAATACCGACGGAGGCTGGACCTCGACCAAATGCTGACGTCGATCGGCAACAAAAAATCATAACAAAACCATCAAAAAATTATCAACACGCAAACAAGAAAAAAGACCTAACGAGTAGCCAAAAAAAAAAGCAAGCGTAAATAATAATGGCGAGGCAATTAAAAGCGCATTATATATGGGCATATCTGGGAATTCATGGGGTTCATTGGGGTGCATAAGACACTTGAGCAACTTACACACAGATGTGTGTGTTTGTGTTACAGCAAATGGCAATTGATTAAAATTTACAGATTGCACAGATGAGTCAGCCATAAGTTACTTGGAAACCCAACTAATAAACACACCCAAACCCTACAAAAGTGTAAAAAGACTCTGTAAACATTGGAATTTAGAAGTATTTGTAAGAAAACACTTCAAATCAAACATTTTTCTATGAAAAATGAGGTAAAGCAAGGTGGAAATGTATCTACAAGTGCAGTTTGCAATTTATATGGTTCTATTTCTACTTATAAACAACCTGACAGAGAGAGAGAGAAGAATATTGTGAGAGTTTCATTTCAAGAGAGAGTTCGAAAACTGAGAGAGATTGTGAGAGTCGGAGAGTCGGAGAGGCTAGATCGATTCGCTTGCTGATGCTAATTGCGAATTTTCAATTCGTTGACTCAAATATATATTGATTCTCCACAGCTAACTTAAAACCTTTAAAAATAAACATGATAACACAAGGAAATACTATAAAAAAAGCGTTATAATTTGCATATAAGTAGCTTAACTTCTTGTTTAGCAAATATCATTCCTTGCATATCTTTATAAGTCAAATATGTAAATAAATACGCTTCGTTTATTAATAGAAGCCCGAAAGAAATGCAAATATTTGTTCCGAAACACAAGGTAGATCAGTTACTTGACAAATTTGAAGTGTAATGCTGACACGACTATAAAACCCATATCTTATCTATAAAAAGCCACTTGAGAAGAGCGTAGTTTTCCTCCGATTCCCCGAGCTGTTTACATAGGCCTACCCTAGGCATAGATCCATTGTACAATGAGGGAGGCGTGTGGGCGAGGCAGTTGAAACAAAAAGCGAACTTTGCACCGGCATGCGATGCTCTCACAGCTTTTAATTGCATTTAATTCAACAATTGCCAGGGGCTCTGGTTACGATCCGGTGTTACCACCCTCTCCTCCGCACAAATGATGGCAATAAATTTCAATGAAAATTATTTGCACTTTGATTTGCACAAAGCGCACAGAAACAGAAACACAAAACCCAGCGAAACCCGACTAACGAAAAGTGAAAAGTGTAAACAATTGACGAAGGTCGCCTGGGCAATGTAAACTATATATTCGTTATATATACAAGGTAGTTCCACACAGGTTCCTTCCAAAGTCTAAAAACCATGATTAAGCCATCTTTCTAATTTCAAATAAAAGTAGTTAGGCATTATCAAGATGTGAATAATAATTACTGCCTCATAACATTTTAGATATATTTTTCTATGATTAATATTTGAAGTCATTAATCATTTCCCATTCGTTTCATTGTTTTTATATTCGGAAATTCCGGGTATATATCAGAGTTACAAAAGCCTTACTTGTTTTACAATACAAACTCAAGTAAAGCTTGTATTGTATAACTAGTAAGCCAGACTCTGCGAATCCTACAATCGTGGCATTATCTGTAGACCGGGGACCCCATGAACAATTTGCTACCAACGAGCTGGAACACCGGAACGGGCTAACGATTATAGAAGAATTCCGAGAAAGTCGGACCGGAACGAATCCGTTTCACAGAGACTTTAAGGTGGTAGTAGTAGTAGTCATGCCCCATGCCGGGTGAGGACCCCGCCCATTTAATGGCTGTTCACTACAGTTGATACATTCACTTTCGCTCTTATCGCCGCCACTGAGACACTCAAACACAGAGGGACATGGGGGATGGACAGGGACCCGGGGGAGATTGACTCTTATCAAGTGCCCGTCATTAGCGGTGTCTGATAAGCCGTAGCTGGAGCTGGGAGCTCCGCAGGGGCCTTTTATATGACCCACATACTCAACACCAGACTATCGGACTGATACCGCTGATACTGTGGGTTCCATAGGATACTAAATAAGACTGCAGAATTGCGAAAAATAACAACAAATACAGGGAGGGGGAGGGGGCAAATTACTCTGGCAGACGCAAATCAGACTGCGAACATGTGTACGTATAAATATCACTTTATATATAGACGTTGTTGGGTTCTCTCAGGTTCAATAAACCGCCATAAACAAACGGAGAATTCTCCAAGTGGGTTGGGGGGAGGCGCCTACGACAACGATTTCGATAGCCAAAAAAATTTATGATTCTACTACGTTTTGGGAGGGAGGGGGAGGACTCTAATGGGGCTCGGCTTTACGGCTTTATTCAAGAGATAAAACGGTAAATGCGTTTCTAATGTGTGATTCCACAAGATCGATTGCCTTGGGAGGCAGTAAATCTTCGGGGGATTCAAATCTTAAAATATATTCCTCCTTGATTTAAGGATCTTAACTTCAAAGTTGTTGATTGCTGCTTAAAGCAGAAGAAGAGAAGGAATCGTTATCTTGAGATGACACTTCACTTTCTGACTATTCTAGGATTCCTTTTTTTAAAGCCACTTTTCTCGGGGAAGTCAAGGACACTTACTTAAGTCTTTACTTCATAATCGTAGCTGCTCTTTCCTCTTTTCCATTTCCTTATTCAATAGTTTCTATCATGTTTTCACCATTAAAATATTATTTTAAATATTTCTACAAATTCTTCTCAAAGATAAAAAAAATACACACAACAAAAAAAAAACGATGATTGCTTGACACTTCACTTGACGCTTTTCCCTGCACTTCACCAGCAATCTTTTTGGTACTTTTTGGGTTACCTTTCTAGGTACTTTTTGGCGTACCTTTCTAGGTACTTTTTTTTTGTTCTTTTAGGTACGCTACTCACCGCGGCGGTACGGCTCTCCCACTTTTTGAAGTCGCGCCAAACGTACTCGTGCAACGGCACATTCGGCACAACAACGGGATCAAAGGGGGAGGTCTTGTAATAGCCATCCTCGGGACTAAAGTGTAGGAACTTGTCCGTCTCGCTGACGCCCTGGGTCCGCTCCCGTTGGGCACTGGCGGTGGTCCGCTCCCTCCGATTGGTCGTGATGGTGCGGGTGGCGCGGGGCACACACATGCCCAGTGCAGAGGCGCTGCGCAGGCGCAGCAGTTGAGAAGCTGGATTCATGGCGGCTGGGCTTGTGGCTTGTCGTGGGGGCTGAGGAGGAGCTGCTGCTGCTGCTGCTGGTATTGGAGTTCGGACTGGAGCTGCTGCTGCGTCTGCTGCTGTCGGGTGCTGAGACGCGACTGTCGCGATCGTGCGGCGCGGTGCCAAGTAAATGCCGCCTGCCGCCGATACTCACTCGTTTACTCACTCATTCACTCACTCGGTCACCAACACAGTCAAGCACAACAGCAGCAACCACGCGCACGATCGCGTTGGCGTATCTCTGTGTGCCTACAACGAGAAAAATACAAGCGTTTTGATTTGCTTAGATCACTCTTAACGAAACTGGAGTAAATGATAAAACTATTACTTAAACTATCCAAGGTTTAGGAATAAAAATGGCTTTTAATTATACTTCTTATATGTGGAAAACCTACTGTATTGTGATGATCGTTTTTCTCTGTGTATAAGTTCTGTTTCAGCTGCTCGTCCTCTGCTATTGTTGCAAAAAATCCACCCGCTCTCCGTGGGTGTCCTCTCTAGCCGGCCGGCTGTCCTGCGCCAACTCTCTTGCTGTCCAACTCGCTTGATCTTACTCTCTCTCTCTCTCTCTCTGTAAACTCTTCTGCAGCTGCAACTGTAAACTGTAAAAGTGAAACGATCTGTTAGCGATGCAACCTTGTGTGATCCCTAGTTTCCGAATTCTTATACGATTTTGATGATGATAACAAATGGACATAAAGAGGAATAAAAGTAATACTCAATATAAATAATAGCAGAAAATAGTATATTTCTAATATATTATTCCCCCTTAAAAAGCATCAATAAATAAATATTAATCAGTTATTATTGTTTTGCACAAATACTAAATATAGTGAAAGCTCTCAAAACTGTCACGTTGCACTCCATGGAGAAATTCCAGATAAGATTTTGCAATTACACCTATCTATCCGGCATTCATAGCAATTATTTCGAGTTGGAGATTGTTGGTAATCATCCAGTGAATCCATTTGTACTTCAAGTATACCCGAACAGTGGCTGCAAGGTACTAGACCTGCAGTACCTCCCAGAAACACCCCCCATCTCCCCGAAATTTGATAATTGAACTTATCGTTATCGCTGTGCAACGGCTTCTTGATGTCTACGCATGACTTGCAGGCCTTTTCTGCGCTTATCGCTTAGGTTTCAGAACAGCCAAGCGAACTTTGGCCACTGACTCAAGACTTGTCGATGATTCCGTTTCTGCACACCTGTTCCGTACCGCATGCTCGTCTGCGGAGAATCCGGTCAGCATTGCATAAATTCCCCTAAGTTCCCTTTTGGAAAACGTTCTTTTTCAAGAATTACAGATTATTCTGATTTGAATCTTTCAATATCTAATTGGGTGTCTTATGACAATGATAAGATAATACTGTAAAAACCAGAGGGGCTTGTTTCTAATTCTATGTTCTTAATCTTTGGAGCTATTTTTATATTCTTTTATGCCTTTAAGAAACCTTGAAGATATCTATATTATAAGGCTTTTCTGGTTATCCTGTGATGTTTTATCAGAATAATATGGATTATATAAGATAAACAGAACTGCTCTGCCTTTATATGGGTTCAAAAAGCATGTTTTTAATCTTATAGTTCGATTTTTGTTTATTTTCAAGTTCAGGTTATGAAACCATAGTGAATATTATAAGGTTTCTCGTCATCCTTTGTTGTTTTGATAAAACCGTATAGTTTTTGTGGGAAATATAGAACTGCAAGTGCAGTTCGAGCATAACTCCCAGTAAAAACGGGTCTTCTTTTCTGGTTTTCTCCATTGGCCGAGTGCATTCACCTCGATGCAGACGTGTTCGAAGTCGAAACCGAGCACTTTGAGCCGCAAGTTGCGTTCGCTGGGGGAAATTCTGCGTTTGAAATGGACACTCCGCCACAAATTCAACAAGCATTCGTAACGAAAGCAACAGAAACAACACCCCGCCGAGCAACAACAACAACAACCATTAGTGGAGAGCAACGTAAGCAGAACTCAAGGCCATTAAGAACCAGGCCCCTCTCGCTCACTCCTCCCACATTCCCATAGTTACATATGTATACTGTATTTCCTTCACGCGCCTGGCTTAATTTGCATGTTCTCTTGTTCGCTCTCTGTTGCATTGATCGCGTCGGACTGCATCGAGAGAGTGCAGGGAGAGAGAGAGAGCGAGTGAGTTTTACAGTGGACTTGGTATCGAGTTATATATGGTAAATATGTACTGTACTTGGCCGTATACTTGTTATTCAACAGTTGGATAGGAAGGCGATGTAGTTCGCCTGCCCTGTTTTATTTTATATGAAATGTACACATGCATTGAATATCTAACAAATTTAACAACATTTACAGTTGCAGTGCATCGCCACTCGCTCTCTCGCGAAGACTATGGCTCTCCCACACAGACACACAGTGGCGGTCACAATTATAGGACTACAATTTCGTAATGTAACAAAGTACATACACAACACATTATAAAATAGTATGTTAATTTAGCGTTGTTTGCCAAGACTTTGTGACGAATTACTGGTATACTTTGGACCTTCAGCTAATTGTTTATCTATACAATGAGTAAACCAAGGGTTAAGGCACATAAAGAATCACTTTTGAATATTAAGAAATAAGATTTCTTAGTTTAAATTACGTGTTTTAATTATTATATATATTATCAAAACATTTGAAATATGTATGTAAAGTTTTCTGTTAAGCTCATATGGAAAATACGGACTATATTAATCTAAGATGGAACTAATTATGTTACCTCAACTGTGGAGAGCGTGCAAAATTTGAGCGTTTCGCGAACACAACAATTTGCAGTTTCTTTTGAGTCTTGTGCTTTGTGAACTTTGTACCCTGCCTCAAAGTCCCCCGCCCGCGCTTTCCTCATCGTTTTGGAGCGCGACCAAAAAACCAAAACAAAATCAAAACCCAAAATGTTTATCCTAGCAAACCAGTTTTACTCGACTTCATTAACAATGTGGCTGCTGGCGGCGGCGACTGCATCCGAATTGAGTATTTCTTTATTTCTTTTGTGTCGTATTTTTAGTTTTTTTTTTTTTTTTCTTGTTTGCTGCAGGCAGGTCCGCCTCCGACTTGTTTACGCAGTTATTTTGGTTTTTTTTTTTGAGCTCGGTTATGGCCGGGATTTAGATTTGTTGGGAGTAAGGTTCAACTTTTCGGGGGCTTTATCAGTTTGTTTTTTGGGGCCGCGTTTTATATTTGGGGGCTTTTAGTTTGGTCTCCACAGGTCTCCGTCTCCATAACTCCAACACAAACACACACACTTACACTCACACACACCTGCACTCAATTCGGTAATCTGCTGCGCTCAGCGTTTCTCCTAAAACTGCCGCCAACTTGATGCTTTCCACGGGGAAAGGGCTTGGGTATGGAGAACGGGGATGGGGATGGGGATGGGGATTGGGGAGTTCCGAGTGACACTGCGACACGAGGTGGTTGTTTTGGCAACCTGAGAGATTAAGAGAGAACAAGCGAGAGAACGGACCAGCCAAGGGTGGTTTTTGCACTGCCCTTTCAGGTATTTTTTAGCTATTTTAACACCTTTGGAAGCTAAGAACTATACGGGAAAACTAACTGTAAAAAAAGCCAATACATTGGAAAATCAGAGATAAACAAAAGAGCTTTTTAGCTATGCTTATCTAATTATTTAATTAATTGCGAATTCAAATGTGATTTGGAGACAGAGTTTATCATTTACCCAAACTATGAAAATTTTGATAAAGTGGGGTATTATGGCGGAATGGATATGTAATTTAGCAAATATGTATCTATTGTACAATTATTCTTTTTTAAATTAAAAATAACAGTTTTTTATGCTTAAAAAAGGCCTTAACAATCTGTTTTAAATTTTTTAACGCATACAGTGGCGACACAAGTGGCGGACCTGAAAAGAAATAACAGCAATACGAACTGTAGATGTCTCTATTTCCAGCTTGTCACACACCTACATGCCTTTTCCTTACGTTAAAATAATACGTTTCACGTTGCTTAATTACGTATTAGTTCGAAGCTAAGTTTCGCCACCTTTTTCAAAGAGTATGGCAAAATTTGAATGTCTCGAGGTTTGCCTATCTTTTTTTAGTATAACCAGCTCCCGCGTTGGGGGAAATCCGCCCTCTCTCTCTGGCGATTTCAGCACTTTTGGCAACTGCCAACAAGCATGTCATCGAGGTTTGTCCACCTCTATTAGCAATTCCAGAGACTCGCGGGGCGAATCCAAGGCGTCTCGAAAGAAAGCATCAAGGAAATGGCCCAGTTCGAGAAGGAAATTGTGCAGGCAGTGCTGATAGCCGACAACAATGTTTGGAACTTCAAGCCGCTCTCCGACGAGGGCTCCACGGTGCGTTTACCATTCATTCCCGGCGGCCACAAGTCAACCCGGTTCGTTCTCTTCCCCAGGCTCTGCTGCCGCTGGTGAATGTGAGCATGCTGGACTACGCGCTGATTGCTCTCAACCGCAGCGGCGTGGAGGAGGTCTTTGTGTACGCCAGCCTCCACCTGCAGGACGTCCGGGATCACATCAAGTGAGTGTGTGTTTGTGGGTGATGCAATTGTGGTGCTAACTGGCGCTGTGCCGCCTCTTTCAGGGCAGGCATTGCCACGTACGCCTCGTGGTCCTTCAAGATGACGGTGCATGTGATCGGCGGCGAGGGATGTCGCTGCTTCGGCGACGCCATGCGGGATCTGGACGCCAAGGCACTGATACGCGGAAACTTTATACTGCTCGGCGCGGACACGGTGACCAATGCCGATCTGAGGCCGGTGCTGGAGCAGCACAAGCGCCAGGCCAAGTTCGACAAGGGCACGGCCGCCACGCTGGTGTTCAAGGAGTGCTCCAACAATGTGCGAACGGGCAACGAGCTGCTGATCGCCGTCGATCGGCGCAACGATCGGCTGCACTACCACCAGCGCCTGAAGATGCACCAGAAGGAGTCACGCTACCAGATCCCCCTGGACATCTTTCTGGGCAACTCCTGTGTGGCTCTGCATCACAATCTCCTCGATCCGCAGATAGCCATCGGCTCCCCATCGATGCTGTCGCTGTTCAGCGATAACTTTGATTTCCAGACCCGTGACGATTTTGTGCGCGGCCTGCTGATCAACGAGGAGCTGCTGGACAGCCGCATCTATGTGGCCCTGCTGCCGGCCGCCCAGTATGCGCACAAGGTGAACAGTTGGCCTGCGTACCAGCTGGTAAGTCGGGACATCATCAACCGTTGGGCCTATCCCTTGGTACCCGACATGGGCGTCTACAAGCTGCAACAGCAGTATGTCTTCCACAAGGACAACATCTACAAAAGTCACGAGGCGCATGTGTCTAAGGTGGCGCTGCACGAGAATGTGGTAATCCAGGCGGGCAGCCACGTGGACAGCGGCACGGTGATCAGCGACAGCGTCATTGGTGCCAATTGCCGGATAGGCAAGAACTGCCGACTGAACAATGTCTTCCTGCTGGCCAATGTCACCGTCAAAGACAATTGCCGTCTGGAACATTGTGTTGTGGGCGCGGGCGCCGTTGTCAACGAGGAGTGTGACGTGAGCGCCGGCTGTGTGCTGGGCGCAAAGAGCGTGCTGCCGGCCAAGACGAAGCTGGCCAAGACTCTGATCACCAGCACGTCCAGCACACAGCGCACCGATGACCAGGAGCAGCAGGAGACGCCAGGTAAGCAGGCCAATACTCCTTTCTTCTTTTCCCAGTGGCTTAATACCGTTTTTTGGCAGTGGAACTGGAGTCACTTGGACCGCATGCCTTCATTATCAGCGACCTGACGACTGGCGATCCCGAGGACTCCGACGGCGATGACTTCCTGCCGCAGCAGCCACTCAGCATACCCAAAATGGGCGACTTGCTGGCCCCCCTGGACGAGATGAGCTACTACAGTGACCACAGCGAGGACGATGACGATGCCTCGCGAGCGGTGACCCCATTGCCCGATGACACCAACAGTGAGTACAACAGGCTTTCCTTCATTTTGGTTTACATTGGTTTAACCGTCTTTTGCAGTCTTCCTGGGCGAGGTAATCGATTCGCTGACAAGAGGCTTCCGGGAAAAGTCCAATCCGGACTTCCTCATTCTGGAGATCAACTCGTCGCGTTATGCCTACAACATGTCCCTCAAGGAGGTCAACTTTAATGTGGTGAAGGCCGTTTTTGGCATGCAGCACATTGTGGAGCCGGCGGACAACAATGTCCTGCTGGCCATCAATGCCGCCTTCAGGCAACTGGGACCGGTTGTGTCCAACTATATTAAGAGCGAGGATGCCATGCTGGACTGCCTCAAGGCCCTGGAGGTGCTGCTCTCTCTCTCTCTTTCTATCTCTCACTCTATTCCCTTCGTTCTAATCCTTTCTTTGTACGCAGGATGTGTACGAGGAGAATCCGCTGGTCAGGGAGAAGATCTCGCAAATTGTTCACTACCTGTACGACAAGGACTTTGTGTCCGAGGATGCCATACAGGCCTGGTACGAGCAGTTGGATGACGAGGAGCACGCCCAGCTGCGCCAGAGCCTGGCCAAGCTGGTCCAATGGCTGGAACAGTCCAGCGAAGAGGACGATGACGATGACGACGAGGAGGAGGAGGAGAATTAATTACAGACTTGGCCAGCAATTTTCGAAGACTATCTTCTATGCTTTTGCCTTTTGTTAATTCCGGAGATCATTCAATGGTTCCACCGAAAGATAATTAAATAAAAAGAGCAACAAAAATAAAAGAATTGTTTCTTTATTCTTAAAAAGAAGCTACAGGAGAATCTGAGACAGCATTTAGGAAGCTTAAGAAGTATACGGAGGCTCAGAGTAGCTGCAATCCTGGCTCGTACCAAAGGCAGCGCTAAGCTCTTTCATATTTCTATGTTATAGCAGGAATCTTGCCACTTAAGCCCTGAAAAATCAGGCTCCAAACCATAAAATTTGCTGCCCAACCAAGCAATAAATACAAGGAAGCCCCAAGGAACCTTAAACTGTATCTAAACTCCATTTCAGGCTCCCATCTCGATAATTGCTGCCCAACTCCAATCCAAATCAATCAAAGACTCGCGATTTTAGTTAAAAACACCATTTAAGGTCTCCGATTTTGATATTAGGTGCCCATATCCCTAACCCAGATCAAGAAAAGACTTGACTTTGTATTTTAATGAGTAGTTCCAAGCACTTAATCCAAGGAAACTCAGTTTGCGGCTCCAATTAGCAATCTCGCTGCCCATCCCTGACCCAAATCAATAAAAAGACTCGACGTTTATTTTATTTATATATTTTAAACTCTGTATTGCCTGGGTTTATCCAATCAATCTTCTCTTCTATTAAATTTCCTAACATTTTTCTGGACACAATAGTATAGAAGCAGGGCGCGAACCTGCCGAACAAAAAAAAAAAATATATTGCGAAATGGGAAAGAGGACATCTACGTCTCTACTTGGCGTAGACGAACTCATCCGCCAACACATTCAACTGCTGCATATCGTCGTCGGCCATTTCATCCTCCTCCGTTTCTGCATTTGAGAGGAACTCCTCCTCGGACTCCTTGATCGACTCGATGGTGATCTGTGTGTCCTCAGTGACAGCCGCATTGGGCAACGGTTCCTCGGGCTCCGGGTCCAGATGGTGCTCCACCATCTCGGGCTCCTCGTCGTCCTCCTCCTTGGACTTCTGCTGTTGCTGCTCCTTCTGCTCCTGCTGCTGCTGCTGCTGCTCCTTCGGCTGTTGCTGTTCCTTCGGCTGCTGCTGTTCCACTTGCTCCTCCTTCTGATGCTCTGGATTGTCGGACTCCTCGGAGTCCAGCTTCTCCATCTCCTCCTCGTCCTCCTCGGTCTCGGTGTCGAGGCGCTCCTCACTCTTTTGTGCCAACTTACCAGCCTGATCCTCATTATTTTCATCCGCTGACTGCTGCTCTTTCGTTTTTTTCGGGGAGCTGTCTTTGGAGTTCTCCTCCTTAGAGGCCTCCTCTTCCGCCTGCTTCTCGTCCTTGACCTGCTGCTCCTCCTTCTTCTTCTTGGCAATGCACTCCAGCCTGGTAATGAGCTCCAGTGGCTCCTGCACGCTCTTCTTGAACACGTCATAGTTCTTGTGGCAGAGTAGCTCGGAGCGCACCTCCTCGAGGCAGCCCTCAAAGACCTTGTTGTCCCCGTTGACGTTCTGGGTGAGGATGAGCAGCGTGGTGAGGTTCTTCAGGAAGCGTACCAGGCGCGGATTCTTCACCATTCCCTTGTTCATCTCGTCCACCTTCTTGGAGGCCTTGGCCCGGCACTCCTCCCGCATATATGTCGGCGAGATCATGGCCTGGACATTGGGATTGCGCGTCAGGCTGGAGGATAGCTCCTGCACCTTGGTTAGCTCGAACATGAGTTCGACATTGTTCTTCTCGATGGAGACGATATTGTAGGCATACTGACGCTGAAAGTTATCGGCAATCTGGCGGCGATGACGGTCGCCGTTCTCATCCTGGTTAACCATCTCGGCCAGGGCCAGCTCTGCGGTGCTGTTCATCTTGTGCAGCCGCTGAATGCGCTCGGCCTTCACCGTAATGTGCTTCTCCAGGTGCACCAGATGCTCGAGCAGCGTGTTTGAGTAGCTGTGATAGGCTTGATGCTGATTGTGATGGTGACGTGCCAACTGCTGCCGGCTGGGACTCTCGGCTATCGAATCCTGCCCCAGGAGAGGATCACTCTTGTTCAGTTTCATGCTGAGCGCCTTTCGCGCGTCCGCATTGTTGCTAACCAGCTGCTGCTTATGCGGAGTGACATATTTCGACAATGTGGCCGTGCCAGCACCAGCTCCCGGTCCCGATCTTGATCCCCCAGCGCCTGATCCCTTCTCGTTCTTCCTCTGCAAATACGATAAGTTGGCCGTGAAGCCCAGATTGGTGGTGAAGCCAAGGTTGTTCGTCTTGTAGATGCTCATCAGATTGGGCCGGAAGTCCTTGGTGAAGCTGTGCAGCGGCAGCATTTCGTGAAAGTTCTCCGACATGACCTCGTAATCGGGTATGGCATGGGTGCCCAACCCAGGGCGGTCGAACGTCACCCGGTACATGGCGTTCAAAGAATCATAGGCGGCCACCGTGCCGGAAAATATTCCATCCTGGGGCGAACGCAAACGGGCCGTTACATTGGTGCCCAACGGCAGGGTCATCGGTATCTTCTCGGGCAGATCCGACAGCAGCAGCGAGTCCTTAAACTCACCGGGCTTCCGGGATTGCAGTGTCCTTATGAGTTTCCGCTTGCGTTCCAGGTCAAGGCGCTCCTCCTTGAGGAATCTGGGCGAACAGAGCCTCGGCTTGCCCATCCGCCGCCTAATGAAACTCCATTCGTGGCGATTGATGATGCGGCCGGCGAGGCGGGGCGCCAGTTCGTTCACATGATGCATGAACTCGTCGCGACCCTCGAAGAGCGGCTTGTCCAAGTACGAGTAGAACCACTCGGAAATGGCCCACTTGTGCGCCTTGGGCAGCTTGAGGAGATTGC
This sequence comes from Drosophila kanapiae, assembly GCA_008042475.1. Lineage (NCBI taxonomy): Eukaryota > Metazoa > Arthropoda > Insecta > Diptera > Drosophilidae > Drosophila > Drosophila kanapiae. Next base: position 161,099 of record VNJM01000025.1, on the reverse strand, counting down.
GCAGCCGCATGCCGACCGACTGGCCCAGACGCTTGTACGCCAACGCATTCGCCTCTGCTTGATTTGCCTCCTCCGCTGCAGCGGCAGTGGCCGCCGCTGCTGCCGCCGAGCCCTTGCCAATCAAGTGGGCACCGCGTCCGCTCTTTACCAGCTTACCGTGGATCTTGCCAACCGGTGGCCCCTTAATGGGCGACTTCTTGACCTTACCCAACAGCTGGAGCTTCTGCTGCTGCTGCTCCTCCTGCTGCTTCTGCTGCTGCGGACTGCCGCCGGCCGAGGTGGGGCTGCCGTCGCCATATTCATAGGTGCGCATGTAGCGGGAGATGACACCCTTGCGCTTTCTCATCGACTTGGTGGGTGTGGGCGGTGTCTTCTGGGCGGAGCCGCCGCCGGCGGAGAGTGGCGGACGGCCAGGCATCTTCTTCGGCGCCAGGCTCATGCGCAGCGGCTTGTCATCGTTGATAATGTTCTCGTCGTAGAATAAAGGGTTCTTCTTGCGGATGCGGGCCGGCATGCCGCGGGCATTGAGCGTCAGGATGGGTGTCTTTAGCAGCTTGGGCTTGGGCGGCGGGGCGCTGCCCACGCGCTGCAGTCCCAGGGTGGCCAGACTGAAGGCCGGTGGCTCTACCTGCTCCTCCGGCTCGGTACTCTCCTGCTCCTCGTTGTCCCTGTCATCCTTCTCATCCTCCTGGCCCTCCTCCAAGGGCTCATCCTCCTCCTCGCTCTCGTCGAGTTCGGCATCGGCTTCCGCGCGTTCTTTGTCCTCTTTGTCCTCCACTTCCATCGGTTTGACCTTGCTGGGTTGCTCGGCCTTACTCTCGCTAAGGGCGGCAGCGGCGGCGGCGGCGGCGGCTGAAGCGGAAGCAGCTGACTTCCTGCCCCGGCCCCTGGGGGATTCGGCGACGGGCATTCTCACTGGGCGAGTAACTAAACGACTGCAATGCGGGTATCAAAAAAGAAAGGATGGATAAGTAAGCAGGCAGGCAATCGTTACCAGGAGATAATTTGTATAGCAAACTAATGCCTTATTTCGGAGCTAGATGCATTTGCAAGTAACAAGCTTTTCCCGATGCAGGAACTCTAAAAAAGCAAGTTTTATTGCGTTTTTAAATACTACGTCGGTCGCTCTTAATTATTAGTGTGGCCAAACGTTGGTGTAAAGCATAAGTACAGTCTAACTCTAGTATATTAAGGGTTGTCTTCCCTATACGACAAAATTACTAAGAATATCGACCGCTGGGAATAGCTGTTTTATACAAACTGCACTTTTGGTATATTTAGTCACTTAGCGACCCCGAAATCCCTAAAAATAGTGTCTAAATAACGGAAAAGCCAGTGTAGTGTGGCTTTCTTTTTTAATTGACTTTTTAGAGAAACATTAATATTGAAAAAAGGGATTTAATTTAAAAATTATGATTATTAAAGATAATAACATTTATTGAGCAGAATAATTTCAACCCGAACTTGATTTATTTCCATGCCATGTAAATCGCAGTCTACAAGAAGACTGTACTTATTGAGATTCACACCCTAGGTTGGCCACTCTGAACTATCAGTGTGACCAGATATAGTTTATAGAAGAAGTACAGTCTACCCCTTACCATTCCAGAGAGTCTCCATCACAGCTAAAAGGACAAGTCAAAATGCCAGAGAAGTGCTCATGTTTGGTTGAGTTTATTTTTTTCCATTGTTTATACGTTTCTTTTTTTTATTTTTTTTAATACTTTGATTGAAGGATCTCGTATATAAGTATGTTTGTATGTGTTTTCACAGAACAACAAAGACTTTTTACACACGCTTAAGCAGAAATATGACATCGAAAGAAGAAGAACAAGATATCAATATAGGAATTATAATAAAAGTAATGTTTCACAAAAAAAAGATATATATATATATATGTTAAAAAAAAAAACACCTGACTTCTTCGCTCTCTATATAATTATTTTTATTTTCGTTTTCGTTTCGCAACTTTGCTCAATACATTTGTTTAGGTTGTTTCTCTTTAGATATATATATATAACAATACATTAGGCATAACAAATATCAATAATAATAGTAATAGTAGCATACAATAGTAATAATAATAATAGTTGTGTAATAATAATAACAGCTTTTCAATCTTTGTTTTTTTTCTTTCTTGATTTCTTTTTTTTTTGTTATATTCTTTATCTTTATTTTCCCTTCCTTTCGTGTTGTTGTGTGTGTTTTGCATCTGGTTAATTGTTGTTTGCTTTGTTAATATTTGGATTTAGTTTTTTGTTTTCCTTCCGCCTTCGGGAAAATGAAGAACAAAGCTGAAACACGACTTGTTTAAATAGAGTGTTGTGTGTGGATGTGTAAAAGTTAAGCACTAAAAAATAAAATGGACGTAGCGCATTCGGTTCGAACAGGGGGAGGGTTAATTAGGGAGGGGCTTTGGGGGGACATATTAAAATCGTGTAATACATTAAAATACAGATACAGATACGGACACAGATACAGATATATAGGGTAAGTATATATATATATATAAATAAATAACAAAATGTGTTGTATTGAATTTTCCGTTTGCTTGCAACTTTTCCTCTGCCTTCTCATACTTAATGCTGCCTAGTGTTGGGTTTTTCTTTGCTTTAGTTATTAGTTTTTAGTTTTAGTGTTCGCTCCATGACTCGTAACTCTTCGCTTAGCTTGCCCTTTGTTTCCAATTGCCTTAATTATTTATTATTTAAGGAAACGCCAGACGTTTCCGGGTTTTTATCTTTGAATAATTATTGTTTTGTCGTTCCTGCTCCACAGATACTCCTCCAGTCCTCCAATCCTCCAGTCCTTCGTCCTGCGATCCTCCTCCTAGTTCGCTGCTTTTAAAGCCCGCGCTGATTGCCTAATAACCTTGCCTAATCCCCTCCATTCCCTTGCCTGCTCCGCTTAGACATTGAAACGCGTCTCGGAGCCGTCGGCCAGCATCAGGGTCACCGTGCGATTGTTGATCCACACCAGCTTGGCCAGTCGCATCGGATTCAGGCGCGACACATCCGGTATCGGTGCCGTCGAATAGCCCTTGGTGCAGCGCGTCTGCGACTGTCCCAGCCCGAACATCCCCGTCGATGTTTGCCAGAAGGAGAGACGATTCTCGGCACACGAATACGACACAAGATACTTGCCGTCCGGCGAGAAGGCCAACGAGGTGATCGGGTACATGTGCGCCGGTATCATCTGGCATTTGTTCTGGCGCAGCTCGTAAATGGCCAGATTGCCACTGTTGGCGCCAACGGCGATGCGACGGGTCTGCGCGCAATGCGAGATCTGATTGAACTTGCAGATCGAGGGACAGAGCTCCGCCAGGCCGCGACTCTTCAGCTCATTGCTATCCACGCAATGCAGGGCAATGTCCATTACCTCCACCAGCAGGCCGGCAATCTCCGACTGCATCTTATCGATCAGCATCTCCACGCACTGCAATATCTCGCCCTTGGCCTTGTGCAGGACGGACTGGGTCAGCGGCGTATTAATGGACTGTGCATTCTGCTGCATCGTATTATACCTGGCCACCTCCCTAGCCATGGTGGTGATGAAGGCCGCCGGCCGGGCGGTGGCTATCAGACGCAATGCATGCCTGGCCGTCCGGCAGGCGTCCGCTTGGGGCGTCAGCGGCAGCTTGTAGTTTAGATTCGGCACTGCCTTGCCTTCGCACGAGATCTCCAGCAGGCCGAGCAGAACCTTGGACACATCTAGGTACGGCTCCCAGACGGTGAAGCCTCTGCCCAGCAGATCGATGGCCGCCCGACGCAGTGGCGTGTACTGTGGCAGCTTCGGTGATGGCGGCGCGTACAGCAAGTGGGCCAAGGCCATTGAGGTTAGGCGGGCGAGGTTATTGGCTATACCGAAGCCCTCGACAACGCTCGATTTCCGGCGTTCGCCGGCAGCGACAGCGGCAGTGCCACTGGCCAAGGTGGCGCCGGTGGCCAGGCTAATGCTGCCGCGATGATTGGGCGACTCCTGCGATATATCCTGTCCGAACTCGGCCCCAATCACGCCCAGAAGTATGACGGCCGTGGTCTGCTTGCGTTTTAACTCCGACAAGCTGGATGGTTTGCGTATAATCTCCTCCTCCTCCTCCTCATCGTAGTTCTCATCCTGGTGGGCATCACCGCCGCCGGCAATTACACCGCCAGCCCCGCCGGCTCCATTTCCACCCGAACCGGAGCCAGCACCGCCGCCATTGCCACCCGAATTGGAACCAGCGCCCGCCGGCTGACTGAGGAGAGCCAACTGCTGCTGCGTTCCGACTATCGGTTCCGTGTGCGTGTACAGCGGCAGGTATTGGGCCCAGCTCTCGACCAGCTGCTTGCGACCCTTCTTGCCCATTCGGGTGAGCTCGCCGAGCAGTATCTGCTGGGCGGCCTCCCGAATCTCGATGCAGTGGTGCTGCCAGCGCTTGACCATCATCTCCACCTGCGGCCGCTTGAACTTCTTCGGCTCGAGGGCCTCGATCTTGTCCGGCAGCAGGAAGCAATGATGGGTGGCCAGCAGGCTCCAGGCGTGCTTGATCTGCGAAATGTGATGGGCCATCAGCTCCTCGCGCTCCTCCTCGTTGCTCAGCGTCGAGTCCGTGCGCTGGGCCAGGCGCTGCAGCTTCTTGTGCTTCTCGCTGTCGGGCAGAAAGGAGGCGGCGCTCATCGAGAGCAGCGTGTTGGACATGGCCACCAAGGCGAGAATGTGATTGGTTGTCAGCGTGGTGCTAAGCTCCCAGTGCAGCCGCGATGTAAACACCGCCGTCAGATGCTCCAAACGCTGCAGTTCCTCGGGCAAGGGTCGCTTCTTGGAGCTGGATGGCAGCTGGATGCCCGGTGGGATGGCATAGTTGTTCTGCCACGTTGGCAGCAGCAGGGACATGTAGCCGGCCTTGGATAGCACACCGTACGAGATGGGGACGATGGGGCGGAGCAGGCCCAGGCGCGTCTCGCACATCTTGTCCAGATGCGGATCGAGGCCCCACGAATGGAGCAGCGAGAGCAGCAGCTGGGCCACCTCCATCACATGCGTGACCTCCATTTTGGAGGCAATCTTGCTCTTCAAATCCTGCTGCTCCTCATGCGGCTCCACCGCCTTTTGCAGGCTTTCCACCTTTGCCTGCACCTTCTTCTCCACAATCTCCGTCTTCTCCTTGAACTTCTGCACGAGACCGTGCTTATCCTTGTCCTTCAGAATCTTCTCCACATCCACCGCCTTGTTCTTGACCTTGCTAAAGAAGTCACCGATCTTCTTGCTGGCATCCAGATGCATCGACTTGCCGTCCTTGGGGTTCTGCAGATGAACGCCCAACGCCTCCAGGGTGGCCGGCGTCATCTGGGCATACTCCTCGCTGTGCAGCTCAAAGATCAGTCCCTCGATGTCGAAGAAGAGAATGTGGCTCTCGGCGTCCTTGGGATTGGTGCGGAGTCCCTGGATGACCAGCGGATTGCTGCGATGCTTCATCAGGAAATCAAAGTTGCCCTGATTGTGTCCTTGCAGCTGCTGCAGCTGCGTTATGCCCCGCTGTGTGGCATGCCGGATGGCGTTCATGTTGCGCGACTTGAGGCCGCGGAAGAAGTGCACCGCCGGATTGGCCATGCCCATTTCACTGGCACTGGAGGCGCCATTCGATCCGCCTCCGGAGCCACCACCATCACCATCCGCTTGCTCGTCGCAGGCGGAGAGCACCTCCTCGGCCAGCATGCCGTGAAGGACGCGATCCAGGTGACCCGTCTCCATTTGCCACACATAGACACTGCCATCCGAACAGCCGACGATGAGGAAGTCGTCCAGCGGCCGCCACTTGATGGTCACCACCGGGAAGAGATGGCGGCTGGCCAGCGTTACGCATTTGCGCTCTTGCAGGGAGACCAGCGTCACCGAATGATCCGAGGCCACCGAGCAGATGCACTTCAGTATCCTCGGGCTGCAGCTCTCCGGCGGCACCAGCAGCTGCGTTATTTCCCCGGCATGGACACAGAATCGATGGAGCAGGCTCCCGCTATACAAATCCCACAGGCAGACGGCGAAATCAATGCCGCCGGACAGCAGGTGCGACTTTTCGTAACGCGAATGGATCATCGAGGGGCACAGCAGGCAGTTAACTCTACCGCGATGCCCGTAGAGAATCTGGTGCGAGGGCCAGTCACTGAAATTCTGCTTGATTCCCACCAGGAGCTGCATCATCACCGTCTGGGTGGCCGGGACAATCACTATGCTGCCATCCTCACGGCCAATCACCAAGCGACTCTGCTGCGGCAGATAGATGCTCGAGGTTAGCTTCACCGGCGACTCGGTGATGCGCGACAACTGATCCAGTATGCCCACCGGTGGCGGATCCATAATGGACCACGCCTCCACCAGGGAGGTGCAGACATGCGGCTTGAGGACACGCGGCGGCATCTGCTTGGCCTGAAGTATACTGATATTATCCAGCGGCACCTCCGGCACATTCCACACCGAGATATAGCCCTCGGAGTCGCCGCGCAACAGATTGTGCTGACCGCCGGCACCCTGCAGTAGCTTCATTGCCGGCGGACACGAGAGAACCTTGTCGCCGGCATGCTGGAGGACATAGTACAGGTAGGGGGCGTCGCGAACGACACTCTTCGAGTGGAACTCCTTGTTGTCCGGAATGCAGTTGGCGGGCAGCTTATACAGATACCCCTTGCCCTCGTCCGTCCACAGCATGACACGGTCGGAGGTGATGAAGTCGCCGCCCTGCCACCGCTCCCTTGCCGGTGCAATGACGGAGCACAAGACGGTGAAGTCGCCGGCATCATAGATCTGCCAGTACTTGGTGCACACAAGGAGCACCGTTCGCTGATTCTGGGCACAGCAATTCATTGTAATGGCGTTCAGGCAACGTATCTCCTTCGACTCATTCTCGTAGATGGGCTCCGCATGCTTGTTCTCATTCCCTGTCAGCGTCCATACCTTCACAGTGCCCGTCGTGGTGATGGCCAGCACAACATCGTCCTTGCGGCGCATTGGGCGCAGCACATGAATGGCCGAGATCCAGTCCGGTTTGACCTTGGAGCTGAGCACGTAGATGACCTCGAGACTGAAGGGATCCATGACCATAATCTCCGCATAGTAGCCAATGCAGAAGAGACGCACATCCTCGCTGTTGGCCGTGTGATAGCTCTGGATTTGGGTGTGAACCTGCGGCAGCTTGACCGCCTCCATGCACTTGCCGTCCGTCAGATCCCAAGTGCACATCTCACCGTTCTCCGACGAGCTAACCAGAAAGCTATTCTCCGGCAGGAGCGAGGCACGCACTAGGCACAGGACGGGGGCCGAGTGGCCCACCAGTAGGCAGCGCGGTGACATCTTCAGTGTGCTGGGCTCCACCTGCCACAGGCAGATCTGTCCATCGTAGCAGCCGGTGACCAGCGTCAGCTGATCGTCCGAAAGGAACACACTCGAGATGCAGTGTGTGGGCGCTGTGGGGCCCCACAGGACGACGGGCACCACTAAATTGGTACTCACCATGGCGCTGGCTTCTACCTACACCTCCTACTCCCACTTCCTCGTCCTCCTTGGGCTCGATCGGCGGCGGCGGCGACGGCGTCGGCTGCTACTGCGGTCTCTGTAAAAATTGTTCTTAAGTAAACATTTGCTCACGTCCCCAGCCACCGGGCATAGGAATGTCTGGGGCGGCGTTGTCGCCTGTGTGCGTCGTATTTCAGATTGGTTTTCGAGTGCGTGCGCGGTGTACAGTGAAAGCTGCTAATCAATGACTCACTCGCTAACAATCTCTGGTTTTTTTTGGGGGTAATTCGCTGATAATTCCAGATATTTTTTTATTAAATCAATTAGAGATTGAATCCTGTTTACCTACAGCTATTTTCCATTAGGAAATCCTCTCTAGAGTAGGCCTACAAGTCTATAAAAACTGGGGGGGAACTCTGTAAATAAGAAATCTGAACTGAGAAATTTTTCATTGGAAAAAATGTTTATGTCTGCCTATAAGTCCAGAGCTCGTACAGAGCTCATTCTGTAAACAGTGCAGAATTCCTTTCGAAGGTCTAGACATACTTGGAAACTTGCGTAAATAAGAAATCTGATCTGGGAAGGGAACCTTCCATTAGTTTATTTACTTTATACTTTTGAATAGTTCTCATAGCAGTGGTGCCCACACGCATACCTTAGATTAAAACGTTAGATTAGCATTTGTTAGGAGATGTGTGTTAGCAGAGCTTGGGCAGAGAAACTAGCAGACTGGCGAGTCTATCACTGTTTCATGGTTTCTTCTAGTAAGAGTGAAAAAATCACTAAAAGGAGTGTGCAACTTTAAGGGAATCACGGAGAATTAAAGAACCTTGCGATAATTCAATAATGTCAAGGTTAAAGTCTCTAGTCAAAGGAAATTGTATTCTGTATGGCCAAATAAGCGATATAAATGTAATTTGAACGTGTTAAGACTCTGGAAACACCTTGGGCAATCAAGATTTATGAAGACTATTTGCAATTACCAAGTAAACAATGCGAATTAAACCATTCCTTAAGACCAGTCAGAGCGCTACTTAGATCCAATGACTAAGGGGGTATTTTTTAAGATTTCTCTTGTAGTTCTTAAGTTATAGTATCCTTAACTGATGGGTAGCAGTTACCACAATATGTCCGTTCGTCAGCCGTCACTGATAAGGAGGGAGCCAGAGAGAGAGAGAGAGAGAGAACCTCTTAATGCCAGGTGACACGCGGTGGGAGCTTATCGAATCAAAGGTGAGTTCTGGAGTCCCAACAGTGACAGCCTCCACTGTAGGCCACTTTTGGTTTGTCCAAAGATAAACAGGGGAACGGGGACGGGAACGAGGCCCGGACTCCGCTCCGATTCAAGTTATACAATAGACACAACCTTGGCCAGATGCGGCGGCGGTGTAGGAGGAGGAGGAGCGCTCGCTCCAGGAGCGGAACGGACATCGATATGTCGTCTCAAATGGCATATGGAAATGCTGAATAATCGAACTATCTCTGAATATGGGATGTTTCGTCAATTGAAAGACGATCAATTAATTGGGCAGAAGACGAGAAGCGGCGACAATTTGGCATCGCAATTTGAGCGGATTTTTATTATTTTTGCTATCGCACACACACACACACACAGCCGCACACTCGCACACTCGAACACTGGCGCACACTCGACTGGGACTGGCACGCACACAGGGACAAACAAATAATAATTGTAGATAACTTGGCATTTAGCTAACATTTTTCAGTTTTCCGTATTGGGGTGGCGCGCGTGATTCCTCTTTTCTTTCGGGTTTCAATTTTATTGCCCGCTGCTGCTGCTGCCTCTGCTGGTGCTGCTGCTGCTGCTTACGTCGATTTCGATGATTATTGATCCTGATCCGCGGACATGCTGCATTCCAGGGCGGACTTCAATGTCGTCGCACGATTCTAATTTATGGGCGACCAGCAACCACCCCCCGTTGGAGCACACACACTTTTCTGCCGCCGCCTCTGCTTGGTCGGTTCCACAATTACAACACACACGTTGCTGCTGCCTGCTGCTGCTGCTGGCTGCTGCTGCTGCTAACTATTGTCGCTGGCTGTATTTGTTTTTGTTATTGGCCACTTTTTCGTATTATGCATATTTCCATTTTTCCCATAGCGCCGTAGAACTGTTGCTGTTGTTGCGTTACTGCTGCTGCTGCTCCTTGCACTTTATTGTCTACTCTAAGGATAATCGTGTACTGCACTTGGTTCCGGGCGCGTTGTTTTTTTTTCGCTATATTCCGCTATATGTTCTTTCGCTTTATTCAGCTTTTCTTTTTATATATTTTTTTTTTTTGTACACGACTGAGAGGCGCACACGAAAGTGTTTTATCGACCGTGGGCCCATAAAAAATTTTCGATAGGTTTTGCGTGTGCGCAGGGTTGTCGCGCTCTCGTGTGGACGTGATGAATGGAAGTGGGAATCGCCATTGCCGCGCGAACGTTGACAATACTGGCATAAAAATTTAATATTTTCCTCGAATTGTTTACAATTTCACAGATATCACAATGCTGCCATTAAAGGCGGCCAGCAAACATAATGGACTTAGGACTAAGCCTAATTGGGAAGGTTTTTATGCATTTACGCGGGCTCCACGGATGAGCCCACATGTCAAACTTTCACAATGTTTTTACTTTTCACCCAACGGACATTACCCCCGTACGCGAATGCATATTGTTAAATGCATTAATGGAGGATCCCTGGGTGCCCCCCGCGATATAAGCGCCGCCTTCACATATAATTGGGAAACACTTGTTGGGGGCTTTAACCGGAAAATAGCCAACACAAAAGAAACACACATCTTCTGTCCATGGACAGGAAGGTGATTTGGTTGTTTGCATGCTAAACATAGGCTCGCCTTGTTGTTTGCCTGCGTATTAGATGTAGAGAAGGATATAAAACTAATTCGTTGTAAACTTACTAAGCGCTGGGTGCAGTTTCTGCAATTGTTGCGTAGCCTGTTCCTTGTTTATTTTGAATTTAAAACACAATACAATGGCGTAAGAACACACTTTTGAATGGCCAGCAGAGAAACTGAGTTTGGTGCTGCCAACTCGTGTTATAGAAAATGCGCGCGTGCCGCGCAATAGAGCGACGAGCAATCGATTTAATTTTTGGCCAGAATTTTACACTTAAAGTACTGGAGCACATTCATTTCTAATTTAGATATTAGTTCTAAGCATCTTATCGGATATTTAGAGATGATTTTGGCATTTATAGGAGTTTGGAACTGCTAACAAGTATCTACACGCGAAACGACCACCCTGCCGATAGTTCTTTGGTCCAAAACAGCTGATTGTACTCTACGTTGAGCATAGGTAGTTTTCATAGGCGTTTGACTGGTACTGTCAATAATTAATATTTATCATATCATATCACCTCTTAAACATTTATTGAATTTCTTAACATTAATGTATTAACTTCCTGAGCAGTGTATTGGTTTAAATAAAATCTACGACTAATAGAATAAATTGCATTAAAAAACCATATGTGGTCTCATGTACAATTATATTATATATGAAATAATAATAATAACCTTAAATAAAAATGATTCTGCTATTATCGTCAGCTAATCCGCAAAAGTTATTTATTTTAATTAAGAAACTACACAGCTTATAGCTCTAACATGACTAATAATTAGCTTGGCGTAGGGTATTCGCGAATCGCTGTGATTGCGCGAATCTTGCCGTGTTTTGGTTTTTGCGACAACGTAGCCGCTTTGACTCCCCCACAACCACGCTGGCTATGGCGCACTGACCATGCCCATAATTGAATTAGCGACACTGATTGACTCCTCCGACCCAAGCGAAGATGCAGCATTGTACCGTCTACAGGTTGCTGATCTGCGCGGTCCTCCTACAGCTGCTGGCGACCGATGTCGGCGCCCAGAAGCACTTCAGCAAGGCGAGGAAGCTGGAGCTAAGGTGGGTCCCGGTCCCTGAAAGACTTTGCCCGACCGCCAGTGTTAATCTCTTTATTCTTAATCTCGCCAGAGAGGACGTGCGCCGCATGTTTCAGCACGCCTACGAGGGCTACTTGCGCCACGCCTCCAACTACGACGAGCTGCGTCCGCTCACCTGCGATGGCCACGACACCTGGGGCAGCTACTCGCTGACGCTGATTGACGCACTGGACACCCTGGCCGTTATGGGCAACTTTACGGAATTCCGACGCGTCACCCAGCTGCTGGAGCAGAAGATGAACTTCGATCGGGACATCAATGTGTCCGTTTTCGAGACGAACATCCGCATTGTTGGTGGCCTGCTCTCCGCCCACCTGATGTCCAAGCGGGCGGGTATCGAGTTGGAGACTGGCTGGCCCTGCCAGGGGCCACTGCTCCGTTTGGCGGAAGACGTGGCTCGGCGGCTATTGCCCGCCTTTGACACAAACACGGGCATGCCCTATGGAACGGTGAATCTGCGCTATGGCGTGCCCAAGGGCGAGACCTCGGTCACGTGCACAGCGGGAGTGGGCACCTTCCTCATCGAATTCGGCGCATTGAGTCGGCTGACCGGCAACAGCATCTATGAGGAGGTGGCATTGCAGGCGGTTCATGCCCTCTGGGACCACCGTTCGCCCATCGGCCTCTTTGGCAACCACATCGATGTCCAGAGCGGACGCTGGACGGCGCTGGATTCGGGCATAGGCGCCGGTGTGGACTCCCTGTTCGAGTACCTGGTGAAGGCGTCCCTGCTGCTCAATCGACCCGAACTGCTGGAACTCTTCCACGAGGCTCGAGCGGCCATCGACAAGTATATGCGGAAGGAGGACTGGTATGTGTGGGTTGGCATGAACAAGGGCCACGTCACCCTGCCCGTCTTCCAGTCTCTGGAGGCCTTCTGGCCCGGGATTCTGAGCATTATCGGCGACACGGAGCCGGCGTTGCGTACCATCTCGCGATATATTGGTGTGTGGAAGAAGTATGGCTTCCTGCCGGAGTTCTACAACATTGCCGCTGGCGAGGCGTCGCCCAATCGCGAGGTTTATCCCCTGCGACCGGAGCTAATCGAGTCCGCGATGTATCTCTATCGGGCGACGCGAAACGAATACCTGTTGGAGCTGGGCGAGCACATGCTGGAGACGATTGAGTTCAGTGCCAAGACCAAATGCGGATATGCAACGGTAAGCGGTGAAAAAGTAGAATTTAAATAATACAAATTGATTGCTATATCGAAGAAATTATTATCAGTACTTGGGCGGATTTAGTGGGAAAAAGATCTCCCCTATCTCTCTCTTAAACAAATATTGTTTTCTAATACAAAACTTGTTTGGAATGATCCATTGCAAGCTGCAAGGAGTATATAAGCTTCTCTTTCACCACGTAGCGAAATAATTCTCTAAAATAGTTTCCAAACATTTATTTCCATAATTTAATCGCTTTTTGTTTGTTTTGCAGATTCGCAATGTGGTCACCCACGAGAAGGAGAACCGCATGGAATCATTCTTCCTGGCGGAGACGAGCAAGTACCTGTACCTGCTATTTGACGAGGACAACTTCCTGCATGGCGACGGCTCCGGTGGTGAGCTGCTAACCACCGAGAGCGATGTTTGTGTGGTGCAGGCCGGCGCCTATATCTTCAACACGGAGGCCCATCCCATGGACATGTCGGCGCTGCACTGTTGCCATGCCCACAAGGATGACATATTCGCCGGCTTAGATCTGCAGCGCTTCAGTGTTCGTTCTATTTTCAAGAGGAGCCGGGAACGGCAGGTGGCAGTGCAGGAACAATGGACGCCACAGTGTCATCCGGAGAACTACGATCCCTACTACGATCCGGAGACAGACAGGGAAAGGGAGAAGGAGAGGGAGAAGGCTGGGTCGGAAGAGCCATCAGCCACAACCACCATGGCCGTGGACATTGAGGTGTTCGACGAGTTCCAGCAGCCCGCCGGCGATCTGCTGGTGAGTAACTTTGAGCGGATACGCGAGGAGCGGGAGCTCAACCAGAGTCTACAGCGAAGCGAGGTGCCGCGCAACCAGCTGACAGTCAGTGACCTGGACGAGTTCTTTGCGCAGCGCCGGGAGAACTTTGGCAGCGCCGGCGAAGCCCTCAACTATGTGCTCTCGTTCATGGGCAACTTCACCATGGATGTGGCCTTCATACGAGGCCTGCAGCTGTACGACACGAATATCAGCAGTGTCCTGGGTCCGGGCGCCCAAAAGGAGTACGAATCACGCGTGAGATCCCTGTGGCAGCTGTACGAATTGGAGCAGCAGTACGCGGCCAACATTAGGCTGATCCAGGGCTTGGGATTGCTCAGTTTCCCGACGGACGGCGAGCGCATGCACAGCCACTTGGCCAAGGTGCTGGACAGCCTGGATAGGCTAACCCATTTGGAGGAGCAGAATGATGAGGAGCTTCAGACCAATGCCAGTGCCTCCTCTGCCTCCTCTCCGATGCAGTTGGGCGACATCCACCAAGTGATACTGACAGCGCGTAATGCCTATGTCCTGGCCATGGTCAATACCACTGCCATGCAGGAGTTTGCTCATCGCATTTACGTCATGGGCACCACAGATGCTGCGGGGCGCTATCAACCACTGCTGGAGCCCGACGAGCTGCGTCAGGAGGAGCGCATGAAGGCCATGAAGCCGGCGGAGGAGCGGGAACTCTTCCGTTACACCAGACGCATTGTTGATTTTCGTAAACGCATGGCCGAGACGGTGGACCGCCTACAGACAATTATGCAGGAGGTTCCCCCAGCCACCGCCAAGAGCAACGATCCTGCTGATTCCGATGAGGCTCAGCCAGCAGCGAGCCAGGCAGATATTGCGGCTACTGTGTATGCTGAGAGCAAAGCCAAGGCCTTGGAGGTGGCAGCTGAGCCAGCTGAGGCCCAGCCCAAGATCCACAAGGAGAAGCTCACGGAAATGAGTGCTGATACCGATTCGGAGCCCGAGGAGTCCGGCTCCGTTTGGTCGCAGTTCGTGCAGACCATCTTAAGGAAGACCACCGTGCAGCGCGTGAAGTTCGATGAGGCCGTCCTGCTGGAGAAGACGCGCAAGGCTTTGGAGAGGCATGTGCACAAGGATTTGCCGCATCATCTGTTTGGCTGCCATCGGCCGGAATACATTGAGGCCTTCGCCTATCGGGACTTTTATCCAGATGCTCTCTAGCAAGGACACCCGAACGTACTCCTACTCCTACTCCTCCTCCTCATCTCCCTAATACCCCTTCTACTTTTCCTGACTTAACACGACTGATATATGTAGATATATGTATTTAGTTAGTTAAGGGGCATACTGGGCACTGGGCTTGGCTTGGGACAGGACACATGCAGAGACTCCTCAGACATCTCGCAGATATATATATATTGAGATAGCCCTTAGAGGGTTCACAGGGGAGCCTAACTATTTAAACTTACGCATAGGTATACGTACATACCTCAACCATAGATATTGTAAGCTTCAGAAGGAAAGCAAGGCGTTACTCACCTTGAAGCTTATACTATCTTTGTATCAACCATAAGGTAGAAGACAGGGGAACTGGCTGGAGTTCCTGCTTTTCCCTGCGTAACAAGGACATGCTTTTTTTTTTAATATCTTAAATGAAAATAGAAGAATTTTAGTTTGTGCTAGACAATGTCCTTTGGTGGGTTAAGATTCTACGATTGATTGTAAGGGAAAGATTTCCCAAATCTACTTTCCATTTAAGTTCGAAAATGATGTATATTTATTCCTCAAAGTGGGTTTTACAGATAAACATTTATTTAAGAATAAATATATAGTATTAAAAAGCAAAAGGACTTAGGCAGCTTATTGTTGAGATGCGTTCTGTTCTCGCAGTGTAAATACCCCTTTTAATTAATTTATTACACACACTCTTGTACTTTATTTGCTTTATTATTTATTTGTGCGGTTTACTCAAGACATTGCCAGGGCCTACATAGACTTAAGGTTGACATACACATACCATATATACACAGGATATAATGTCCTGGCCGAGTGTGAGTGTGCGTGCCAGCCAATCCGCTGCGGGGACTGTATTGTAATTAAATTGATTTATTTGTGTATTTATGCATTCAATTAGATTCGATTAGGCCGGAAATTGGCGACATTGAGCAAGTTGCACAACCTGTGGGGGCATAAAGGGAATTACGACCGGCAGGATGTGCTCCCTCCGTTCTCCGCATTGCGGCTGCGATTGTTTGGACACGCAATGGCAATCGCCCCCCACGAATGGGTTTATTTTCGGAAATTGCTGTTTACTTCAAGGATTCGGTTTTTTGGGCTTGTACCAAATTACGGCAACGACATGAAATGGAGCCAATATATATATCTGTCAATGGGGAGGGCTGAGAAACTTGCCATTTTAGGGTTAAACCTGCTCCTCGTGCAACACCCCCTGGGGTGCCACAATCCACGGGAACACTCACTACTCTGACGTTGTTGCGAAAACTGTGATTGTGGGTCACACCACCCAACGGAGCGAGCGAGCTCCTGTCCTGCCCGCCCTGTGGCTCCTTGGGCGGTGGGTGCGTCCGTGGGGATGCGTACGTATGCCGTGCTGGTAACATTGCCTGCCATCCGGCAACAATAGGCAAACTTTAATGAGTACAAGTTGCTGCCAAATGGAGGCAAAGTGAAAAGACAGGCGGCAGGCAGGCAGTAGACAAAGTAGAGGAGGACATGGCGCAGGTGTCCTTGCCTGGCCTACTGCAGCGTATAGTCCGCAGCCAAGTCAAACGAACCGAACACGCCACCGACTGCGGACCGATTCCTTTGCATAGAGTGGTGCTCCTTAAGGCATCGTAGGAGGTGCAGTAGTAGCTGGTGTTGCAACAGAAAGTGAAAATAGGAGCAGCATGAAGCCAGGACTCGAGGCCACCGGCGACGGCGAGGGCGAGGAGGATGACGAAGGCCAGGATCATCATGAGGGTGATCCGAAGCCGCTGCCCTACGACTTTGAAAAGGAGCTCATCGAGAAGTCCAATCGACACATCAGGCTCTACGATGCCTTCGTTCCAGTGAGCCAAGGTGCATATTAAGTGGATTTTATAGTTTAAGTTAAAGCTCAGCACCGCCAGACGCCTCAATCTAGCCATGTCCGTCTGTTTCTCAGCCTTTTAAGCTAAAGACTCTGGTGAACAATATCAGTTTAGTCTCATTTCTGACTAAAATCGCATTTCCGGAGCTTGTTTTCTTAATTTATTTATTTATTTTATCACTAGACGTCTAGACCTAGCCACGCCGTATGTTTATCAGCTTTTTAAGCCAAAAATCTGATGTAAACTTGTAGCACAACTTTGTATTTGTCGAAAGAAATATCCTTAGAGCTTGCTTCATAAATTAATTAATTTATTTTATCACCAGACGCCTTGATCTATCCACGTCCGTCTGCTTCTCAGCTTTCAAGACAAAATAATTTGGTAAAAACATTCAGCACATCCTTATCGTATTCCCTGGACTAGTGCAAATATTTTTAATATTATAATTCCTTTTTATACTTTCCAGTTTATCCACTGACCCGGAAGTTCTACGCTCAGTTCGAGCAACGCCAGCCGGCGAATCCGTTGTGCTACCTGCGCCACACCTGGCCGGAGAAGCAGCTGGAGCGCCAGCGTCAGCTCGGCATAGGCGTTCCCCTGCTCGAGTCCCAGGTGTACGGATGGCTGCCGGTCCAGTGTCGCGATCGGGCAGCCGAACTGAACTTCCTGCACGCGCCCAAGCTGCGCTGTGGCATGACTGTGCACGGCGAGCGTTTGATTGCGGAGAGGATTTCGGAGCGACCACCGTTCAACGGACTCCGGTTTCTGCTCCATTAACCACCACCGGGCTTTAAATATTTATGTGATTTTTTCGATCACTGCGACTGCCTTGAAAATATGTATTTTTTCAAATATTCGTACATAATCGGTTCAATTTCAAACAGACTGTATTCTGTGCTTATTATAGCTTGAAGCCTTAAGAACTAATTAGTTGCTTAATCAAACCCAAATCGAGAATCGACTTTTAAGCTAAAGATTACACTTTTTTTCGTAGCTTTATTAATATATTAAACAAATTTAAAGGCTATTTATATAAATTAGTATTAATAAATCACGTACTAATATTTGTTAGAGGGCGCAAAAATTGAATAAAGATTTTCTTATTTTAGCTATTCAATTGTTTTTGAATTTACTGTACCCTTTGTATTAAAAGTCAAAAATATTAGGCGAGTTGGCAGCCCTGCGGGAAATATTTGGTCTCAAGGATATCTAAATATTATTGCCGGGAATCCTTAAAAAGAAATTTTAAGGACCTTTTAGTAGATCTAAATTTAAACCTTCTTAAACACTTTACACATTTATGGAAAATAATGTATTGTTTTATATCTGGCTATATTTTCATTTGGTCTCCTCTTAACTCGTAGTTAATTGGTTGAGAACTATAAGCTGTTCGAGGGTTAATTTAAATAAGTTTCGCCTCATTGAGTTGGCAGCCCTACAGCCATTATTTTGCAGCCAGTTGGCAGGCCGCTCTCAATGTTTACGTTCCGCTCTCCATTATTTTGATTTTGATTTTCGTTTCTGTTGCTTTTTGGCCACAACCGGACACGAATCCCCCAATATAATTACACGGATTCTCCTGGAATGAGCCCAGCAGGCTTTCTCTGATACCTTAGCCGCATCAGCCACAATCATGGTAAGTGTGTGGGTGCAGTTTGCCGGCTGCGATCGAGTCCGCCATACCAATTGGAAGGAGGAATGCTGAATGGTGCCAAAGGTCATCACGTTTGATGGCCTCAGATGGAGCGCGGACGGCGCTTAATCACTATCGATTTCGGTCTGTTGATGATGATGATCTCTACCGCCATTGCAGGGCCATTCGAACAAGGCGCGCAAAGCGGCCGCCAGGGAAGCGAATGCGAATGCCCAGCGATCAGCCGCAGGATCGAAAGGGCACACACCGGAGCCAAGGAAGGTAGAGCCGGACACAGCGAAGACAAGGAAGGTACAGGCGGACAGAGAGGAGCCAATGAAGATAGAGCAGGACACAGCGGAGCCAAGGAAGGCACAGCAAGACACAGCGCAGCCAAGGAAGGCGCAGCAGGACACAGCAGAGCCAAGGAAGGGACAGGCGGACACAGACGACACACCTCAGATGCAGAATAAAGCGCCGTCGGTGAGCAGCAGCAACGACCAGTTCCTGGAGTCCCTGCTCCAGATTCTCCACAAGACGTGTATGTATTCCATAAATGGAGTTTTAGAGCCTCTTAATTACGTAAATTAATTACTTAATTCATACGTACTTAATTTGTACGTCTGATAAGCGAGTTTTGACGTACTTTTTCTGTAATTCAAAGGTGCCGCCACAGATTTTGTGGTCCATTAAAAAAAAACCGAGTTATGGGCAATTAGTTTGTACATTTTTAATAACATATAATAACTTATATTCAGCGAGATCTTTGGACCTTGACATGGCATTTATTTACCATAAGTAACTCGCTTAAACGCTCGTAAAAGAAAGCAAAACAAAAATAAAATATAAATCTAATATAAAGGATCTTTAAGTAAACCAAATTAAAATTATTTTTTATGTTTCAGGGCTACAGGTGCGACGCCTGGCGGAGTTTGTGATGTCCGAGCTGGGCGGAAAAGAGATCGTGGATTCCTTGGCAGCTTGGTGTGCCAGGAATCCTCACATTGCAATCTGCCTGCTGGCCGCCGGCTTGGTCTTTTTGCTGCCCTTCCTCATTATCTTTGGTTTTGGTATAGCCACCATGCTGATGACATTCACTGGCCTTTTGGTACTAGAAGGTTTGTGTTGTAGAACAACTCCTTGCTGAGATTATATTGTAATCGAACGAATCTCCTTGCAGGCACCCTCCTCACCATCGTGTCCATGGTGTTCTTTGCCTGTCTGGGCGGGTTCGTTATCATTGTTCCGCTCTTTGGAGTGGCAGCTGTGGCCGCATATTTTGGTTTTGCCCAGGTTTATGGACTATATGATGGCATGGAGCGCCACAAGGTCACCCTGCTCAAGATGCTCAGGGAGCCTCCGAGCAAGACACGACACGATTCGCCGCCGCCCTCGGTGACCATTGCCGAGGAGCCTACGTCGACTACATAAGCAAATAAAGATTGTTCCTTTCCTCCACCTCCTCCCCACACCCCACACACATATAGTTATAACAAAATATATTAAATAAAAACCCAGTGCTTGGATATCAATGAAAATCAACTTTATTTTTTTCAACAATATGCGAATTGCCGTTTTGGCCTAGTGGAAACGACTTATTTTGAATTTCTGCGATAGTTGATAAGTGCAGTCGAGTGGACAGGCCACTTTAGAATCGATGTTCTTAATCGATAGTACTCTTAAGTGTGACCAGCTGCCGGGGGGACGAAAAATCAGCTTTCAGTCAACATCGATGTTTTTTTCAGATACATACACAGTTTTCTCGAGTAATTTGTTGTGTCCAGTGCGTTTAAAATAAATAAATCCTGCTTTAAAGCAGACTCAATATCTTTGACGTGGTAAGTACGTGCGACTGGAAGTTGTATGTTTAAAAAACGAAACTGATTGGACTTATGAATAAAAGCGCAGAAAACATGTAGAAAAGCTGGCAGGCAATGGCAAACAAGTATCTCGCGGGGGTGGGAGGGGCAGTGTGCGCGTGTGTGTGTGTGAGGTAAGCTGCCTGGCGTTGGGAGTGCGAGTGTGTGTGTTAGTTTGGAGCTGGATACATACAAACGGCATTTTTATGTATTCCCCCAAATCGTAAGCTTGTTTTGTTGCTTGCTGAAATGTAAACAATGCTGCAGACAGGAAATAGTGCCTGTTGGTATTAACATCTCGTTACAGGGGTATCTAGCGTGGAATACTTTATCTAATCTGTGTAGCTTCAAAATCCTTGCTTCTGGCTCGGTTATTGGTATGTATGCACATTCTGGCGGATGTGTGGCAACTCTGCGCAGCGAACAGTGCATTTGTGTGCACTCCGACTTTCTCTCCCTCGCACTCACGCTGGCCCGCTCTCCCTCTCCCACTCGCTCGCGCTGGCCGTGTTGCAAGTGCCAGTGCTTCGTTCTCGTTCTTATGCTCACTTGCCCTCTGCAGCCGCAGAGGAGTTGTATAAAAGCCAGCCGCCGACTAAGATTCTCACATTCTCGCTCTCTTCGTTTAACAGTTAACTCAGCTGCGCTTTAGCTCGGTTCTCTCGTTCGGTGACATATTGGTGTGTGTGGTTAAAATTTTTTAAAGAAACAAAACAAGACTGCAATATATGCAAAAAAGCAAACAAAAAAATGTTAAAATCATCAAGGACTAACAACCGAATATACGCAACCGAAAAGCAACTTTAAATGCAGCAGAAGTGAAAAAGTGGCGACGAAAAATTGTGTTTTACCAATTTTTCGGTAACGCTTTTGCCGAAGCTGCACACAGCATTTGTATTTTTTTTATATATTTTTCAAAAGTGTATTAAAACGAAAGAAGTGCCAAGCATAGTAATTAAATCACTCAAGGTTCGTGGCTCAAGTCTTTGCCAGGTAGAGAGACACCTCCGACACACATTTCTACCTGCGTCTAGATGTCTCTGTCTCTCTTTCCGCGTACGAGTGTGTGTGTGTGTGTGTTGTGTATGCTTGTGTATTTGTTTGGTATACGCAGCATATTTCGTGTTATGCTGCGGCATCTCGAAGCGGAAATGAGGAGTTTAAAGTTGAACAGGGAAAAGAAAAGCAAATAACATTAGCGGCTGGTCAGCTAGTCTGTGGGATGTCTGCAAAAACATGGCGTTTCACTTTGCACAAAACTACTCGCGTTTTGTTTTACTTCGTTTCTTAGTTCTCTCACACCAACACACAAACGCCGTTAACTGTTAAGCAAATTACTCATTTATGTATTCTCCGTCTCTTTCTTGCAGGTGTGGTGTAAGGCGCCTTAATCACCAAGATGAGTTACATGCCAGCCCAGAATCGTACCAGTAAGTATTTACTCTCCCACTAAACAAATAACAGTACTGTCCTTTCCCCATTCGGTATCATTGTATTGGATTTCACTTCCAAGAAGACTTGGCATCCATTTTGCACTCTAAACGGGGGGAAAACGGATGGGAAAAATAAACCAAACACAATTTTCCAGTGGCATTCAGTTTGAGGTTTCAGCTTTCCTTCACTCTCAAATGGAGTCATTTACACTTGAAGCAATTATAAACAAAAATTGAGCCTTGAAGGGATGGGAAATATGCGAATTCATTAAACAAATAGCACCCGGAGAAATCAATGTTTATCAGTCTGTAAAACAGCTTTGATTTCTTTAAATAATTCAAAAAGAATCGTATTCTACATTTGTATGTATTTGTTGGGGGATATTTTCCAACAAAGTCCCTTCGAATGATAATTGAAGAGGGCGGAGTTGTTTCGCAAATACTGCGACATCAATTATTGCCTTTGTTGCTTGTAATTTGTCCCAGCTTCTTACCCCTGCTTAACAAATGTTTGGTATTTAGGGTAACTATCATCATATCATCCACCCCGAATGAATAATTGATGTACATGTATGTATGTACATGCGCTCCTGCCAAAGGGCCTGCCCACATTTACATACAAACATACTTATGTATGTACATACTTGTTAATGCCCGAGCACACGCCATTTGGATGGATGATCTTTTTTACAGCCACCACCAACAAGCGAAGGCGAAAGGGGGGGAAAAAAAGGACTCTCGAATCCGTCACCAAAACCATATCCTTATTTCAGCCAGAATCGTGTTCCTGCTCCTTTTGATTTTGCAATTTAACATTTTCTTTTTTTGTGCTGTCGCTGCTGAAACGGAATGGAAGTTCCAGCGCGCTACCTCCTTTCCCTCTCAATCGCATGTACGCTTGCCAGCGTGTTCCTTTTTGCCACTTCATTTGCAGTACCGTTACTGGTTACTGGTACCCTTTTGAAAGTTGATGCCCACCCACTCCCACTCACGCACTCGTGTACTTGCACGTGGCCAGGCAGCCCACAAACTCTGCTCTCCACTCATTCGCCGCGGCCTCTCCCGCTGTCTCCTGTATCCCAATCTCATTTTCAACTCGGCTGCACATTTCTTATGCTTTTTTTTTTCTGCTCGAGTGTGTGTGTGTGTGCAGAATTTAATTAGTATGCGGCTGAGGCAGCAACTTCCACTTAAAGGCTCCTTGTTCTCTGCTCCCCTCAGCCCCTTAATCCCCAATCCTTACTCCTTTTGAGTGCGTGGTCGCACTCAAGGGATAGAGGAACTGAGTCAAAGAGAAGCAAAAAAGAGTGCCTAATCGATCTGGGAAATGAAACGAAATGGGATTAACAGTGCGGTAGTACAGTAGAGCCTGCCTGGGAACAAAATGGTTTAATTAGGGAACAAATAAATGATTTTGTGCTTGAAATGAGATTTTTCTTAAATCCATGGAGAAGCCAACAAATAAATTTTATTTTATTTTACCTTAATGTTTATAATAATAATAATGAGTATATGAAAAATGTAGCCTTGAATTTCTGTAGAAAAAATTAAGTTCAAATAATAGATCATTTCCACTAGGATTACATTTAACATTCTTGCCTTTCAAGGGGTGAAAATGTAGCATTCTTGATTTTGTTTAGATCTAAATTGTAATCGGAAGTAAAACCCTGCTATTATTTATTAATATTCCTATAAATCAGGGTTAAAGCCTAAATCATACCGACCTTTAGGCCGATAGCTTGATTGTGGCATAAAAGCAAGAGGAGGGAGGGTGTGGTGGAGGCAGGACAAGTAGGGGAGTCGCAAATGCAAATGCAAGAGGGGGCGTGGCTGGCTGAAATCAACTGTGTCCGCGCATATATCAAACAACAAAGGCAGCGAACAAAGCTGGTGGAACGGGGTCGGGGTCGGGGCATAATTAAGACTGAAGTGGCAAACAAAACGCCCCGCAGATGCAGATGCAGATCCCATCCAAATCCAAATCCTTTTGCCAGGACTCTGTCATGTGTGAGCGCGCGCACCCCCTTTTTTATTTGCAGCGTTTCAGTGGCCACCACCGCCACCTCATCTTTCTCTCTCACTGAACTTTGCGGGAATATCCTGCAGCGTTCAATTTGTCACGCTTCAAAGTTTTCCTTTAGCAATTTTTTCATGAATGCGCCGCTGCTGCTGCGAGTGTGCTCCTCACTTGCTCACTTTGCTGTCAGTCGCTGTCGTTTCCCATTTGGCCATCCTTTTTAGCTAAAAAAAAAAAGGAAAAAGTAGAAGAAAAAGAAAAGAGGAAAATATGGAAATGGGTTGCAGGAGAGAGGTGGAAATCGAGACCAGACTGCTGCTGTGCCACTGCTGCACTCAGACTGATGGCCATGTTCTGTCTATTCTTTCGCTTCAAAGGCTCCACATACACAAAACCAAATGTTGAATATTAAAGGAGAAATAAAAGGGACAAAGAACCGATGCTTTTTGCGTACATAAACGGAAGCGGTTCTCCCGCATAATGGCAAGAAGGCAAAATGTAATCCATTAAAGCATCAGCATCTGCACTCCATTGATGGGAAATCTCTTGTCTAAAATCTCTCCTTTCTGTCATTTATCTTTACTTGCAGTGTCCCATAACAATCAATACAATCCGCCGGATCTGCCGCCCATGGTGTCCGCCAAGGAGCAGACTCTGATGTGGCAGCAGAACTCATACCTGGGCGACTCCGGCATCCATTCGGGCGCCGTTACCCAGGTACCATCGCTGTCCGGCAAGGAGGACGAGGAAATGGAGGGCGATCCGCTCATGTTCGATCTGGACACCGGATTCCCGCAGAACTTTACACAGGATCAGGTGGACGATATGAATCAGCAGTTGAGCCAAACACGCTCACAACGCGTTCGCGCTGCCATGTTCCCGGAGACACTGGAGGAGGGCATCGAGATACCTTCCACCCAGTTCGATCCGCAGCAGCCGACGGCCGTGCAGCGTCTGTCGGAGCCATCGCAAATGTTGAAGCATGCTGTGGTTAATCTGATCAACTATCAGGACGATGCCGAGCTGGCCACCAGGGCTATACCCGAGTTGATAAAGCTGCTGAACGATGAGGATCAGGTGGTGGTCTCCCAGGCCGCCATGATGGTCCATCAGCTGTCGAAGAAGGAGGCCTCGCGGCACGCCATTATGAACAGCCCCCAGATGGTGGCCGCCCTCGTGCGCGCCATTTCGAACAGCAACGATCTGGAGAGCACCAAGGCAGCGGTTGGGACGCTCCACAACTTGTCGCACCATCGCCAGGGTCTGTTAGCCATCTTCAAGAGCGGCGGCATACCGGCCCTCGTCAAGCTGCTCTCCTCGCCCGTGGAGAGTGTGCTCTTTTATGCAATTACCACGCTGCACAACCTGCTGCTGCATCAGGATGGCTCCAAAATGGCCGTCCGCCTGGCCGGTGGACTTCAGAAAATGGTCACCCTGCTGCAGAGGAACAATGTGAAGTTCCTGGCCATCGTCACCGATTGCCTACAAATTCTGGCCTACGGCAATCAGGAGAGCAAGCTGATTATCCTCGCCTCCGGCGGTCCGAACGAATTGGTGCGCATCATGCGCTCCTACGACTACGAGAAGCTCCTTTGGACCACCTCGCGTGTACTGAAGGTGCTGTCCGTCTGCTCCAGCAACAAGCCGGCCATTGTGGACGCCGGTGGCATGCAGGCACTGGCCATGCACTTGGGCAATATGTCGCCCCGTCTTGTGCAGAATTGCCTGTGGACGCTGCGCAATCTGTCGGATGCGGCCACCAAGGTGGAGGGTCTCGAGGCTCTGCTCCAGTCGCTCGTCCAAGTGCTCGGCTCCACCGATGTCAATGTGGTCACCTGTGCCGCCGGCATCCTCTCGAATCTGACGTGCAACAATCAACGCAACAAGGCCACCGTTTGCCAGGTGGGCGGCGTCGATGCCCTCGTCCGTACGATCATCAATGCCGGCGATCGCGAAGAGATCACCGAGCCGGCTGTCTGCGCCCTGCGTCACCTGACCTCGCGTCACGTTGACTCGGAGCTGGCCCAGAATGCCGTGCGTCTTAACTATGGTCTGTCGGTGATTGTAAAGCTCTTGCATCCACCATCACGCTGGCCGTTGATCAAGGCCGTTATTGGGCTCATACGCAATCTGGCCCTTTGTCCGGCCAACCATGCCCCGTTGCGTGAGCACGGGGCTATACATCACCTGGTGCGGCTGCTGATGCGCGCCTTCCAGGACACAGAGAGGGTAAGTGGTGTGCCGCGCAAGCCTTTTCTTCATCAATCAGCAATTAATTGAAATTATTTCGATTGCAGCAACGCTCCTCGATTGCCACCACTGGCTCCCAGCAGCCATCCGCCTACGCTGACGGCGTACGCATGGAGGAGATTGTCGAGGGCACGGTGGGGGCATTGCATATCCTGGCGCGGGAGTCGCACAACCGGGCGCTCATCCGCCAGCAGTCGGTGATACCGATCTTTGTACGTTTGCTGTTCAACGAAATTGAAAATATTCAGGTAAGTCTTCTTCATTTCAAGATAAAGATGAATAAAGTGGCTAAATTATACATTTCTGTGTGTTTCGTTTAGCGCGTGGCTGCCGGAGTTCTTTGTGAGCTGGCCGCCGACAAGGAGGGCGCCGAAATAATCGAGCAGGAGGGCGCCACCGGGCCACTGACCGATCTGCTGCATTCGCGCAACGAGGGCGTGGCCACCTATGCCGCCGCCGTGCTCTTCCGCATGAGCGAGGACAAGCCGCAGGACTACAAGAAGCGGCTGTCCATCGAGCTGACCAACTCGCTGCTGCGCGAGGACAACAACATTTGGGCCAACGCTGACCTGGGCATGGGTCCCGATCTGCAGGTGCGTGCTTAGGCTAAGGTGGAGACTCTACTCTCCGGTTCAATTCTCAGTCCCCCATCTTTCTTCTTGGTTTTTCCAATTTGAATTCTTGCCGCGCGAAGCGAACTTGTACATAAAAATTGTAAATTCTGTAGAAAAACATAAACCTAGTCAAGCATTATATACTGGCATCTCTCATCCGTATCCGTATTAAGTATCGAGCCTCTATATATTATCGCTATTACTTGGACTTGCTTACAATTTCAATAACGATTTCTTGTGAACTTGATTTGAAAATCGATTTTTATGTTGTATTTTACGTTATTTATCGCTTCTCTTCCGTTATGTATACCACGAACATCGATAGATCGTAAATTGTAGTCGATAAGTAGGTAGCAAACGCATTTGGCTGTAGATTGACCATCGATTACGATAACAGTGCCGATACCGATTAGTTCTCATCGTATTTTATCCCCACACACCCACACCAACCACACCCTCCTTCCAATTTTACTCCCCCCTCCCCACTGCAAACAACCCCCTGGAAAAATACAAACATACATACATACAAACATACTATGAACATTAATATATGAATTTAAAAGTTGATTTTTGTACATTCTTTGAATGTTCGCTGCTGTGTTTAATTATGATTTTGTAATTAATTCACGTTTTTTATTTACTTTTTGTTCTTTTCTTTTTTCCTTTATGTTTACTTTGTGTGTGTAAAAAAAAAAACAAAAACCAAAACAAAACCAAAAATCCCCACCACTACCAACACAACTGCAACGGTAAATGAACCGAAAACAAAACCAATGACGGATAATCACTGCACCAATGTCGACCTCACCAACATCAACAACAACGCGACTTCCCCGATCTCTCTCTCTCTCTCTCTATCTCGTTCTCTTTCGCCATGCCCCACAACCACACTCGCCCCCTCCCTCTCTCTTTCTTTCTGTCTCTCTCTCTATCACATCCACTTGCAAACAACCGTTTGCGCGTGTCTTCTTCTTTCCTAACAACTTTTCACTTCTGATCCATCCCAACAACAACAACGAATGTTAATGTGAAAACGAAACTGTAAAAAAAATACATCACCTTAACACACACATATACACCTACGATCACCCACACATTACGCACCACACACACACGTACACCGACCAACCAACCAAAAACCGATAAACGAACACGATAAATCGATCGATCACAGGATATGCTTGGACCCGAAGAAGCATATGAGGGCCTGTACGGACAGGGTCCGCCCAGTGTGCACAGTTCGCACATAGGTCGCGCATTCCATCAGCAAGGTATGTATGTCATATGCATAAGATAAGAGACCCCGAAACCCCACCACCCACCCACCGGAAGAACAAGGAGACGAAGAGTCCACACCCTGCCCCGCCCGCATAACCCCTGTCTAAAACATGCAAGGTTCAGAGACAATTCGATAAATCGCCCTAGCCCCAGCCCCAGCCCAACTTCTCACCCGCATACATTTTAATCGTTATCGTGTCTCATCATTCAAACAAGCACTACTTAAATCCAAGCAAGAACCAAAAAGTTAAAAACGTTAAGTTCGCATCTAAACTTGTGCAGTGTGAACAGATCTCCCCGATTCGACTCCAGCCCTCGCTAGATCTCACCATCTATATATCTTCCCTGCTCGCTAATCCGTCCCGGTTTCGTTAACCTTTAATTAATCCCAAGGTGTGCATGCCAAGGAAGTACATGACAATTACTTTATTTTGTGTCCTCGTGAAGGGGATAACCCCTACCTGACTTAGTTTTGTTTACAACTTGTAACGAACAAATAAATTAGGAACCCTTTCCCCTAAAAGCTACATTAAGCTTCCTTGCGTTTTGGGGGAAAATGCAGCAGTCGTGGAAACTATGCACTTCTCATGTCCCTCTCAATCGGTCCTTAGAAACGGGAAGCTTACAAGTTAGAAGATCTTCGCACCCACACAAATACACACACTGAAACACACACTTCTCGCCACTCACAAATAATAACGAAATGCAACTCTGAAATGAAGGAGGATATCGATGCCAGAAGAGTGTCTTCTGTCTCTCTCTCTTTCAATACCCCGCTTACCAGGATATCATCGATTGGACCGATAAATATGAAGCAACAATTACTTATTCGTGATTATTTCCAATATTTATCCTTTCGTTTAGCATATATATATTTCGTTTTCGTTTCTCACTACAATCGCATCTAGAATTCACGTTTTCTATAAAAAACAAGAGATTAAGTTTGCATGTTCACGTAGCCGGCGATTATCGCCTAGAACTTACTATAGTTACCTTTATTCGTATCAAAATCGTCTATATATAAATACATATCTCAATAAATATATATATAGTTCTTAAGACGTGAGTGCATGCAGATACAAGGATTTAATTTATATCTGATCATAGTTTTTAGAATATACTAAGCGACATTCAAAGAATGGTTTATGTTGTTCGATATCCCTAGGTTATTGTGAGAAGCAGAGCTTCTGCATGAGTGGAACCAGAGATGGCTGAGTATTTGTATAAATATAAATTCCATAATGGATTTAAGTCAGTGGTGCGAGCAGAGCCAAGGCAGAGAAGCTTGCTGACTCGCTGAAATGTGAATTCTTTCCATTAATTAACTCCGATGCCATTATGTTGGCTCCACTTGTGCCGAGCTCCGTGACTCCGGATCATCATCTGTCTGAGCCCGAGCGCTGCTAGGAAACGAACGACTCTTTTTCTTTCCTCCCGTGAAATCCGTTTATTAATCACACATTTTTCGCCCTATTTTCTCCTCTTCTTTTCGTATGTCCACAGGATATGATACTCTACCAATAGATTCAATGCAGGGTCTAGAGATCAGCAGCCCGGTGGGCGGTGGCGGCGGCGCTGGCGCTGGCGGTAATGCCGGCGGCAATGGCGGAGCGGTTGGCGGTGCTGGCAACGGTGGTGGCGCTATCGGCGCCATCCCGCCCAGCGGCGCACCCACATCGCCCTATTCCATGGACATGGACGTTGGCGAGATTGATGCCGGTGCATTGAACTTTGATTTGGACGCCATGCCGACGCCACCCAATGACAACAACAATCTGGCTGCCTGGTACGATACCGACTGTTAGACGACACACCGCTAAGGGTAAGGGGAGCCCGAGATTCCAATTCGGCCCCCCCACAACAAACACACAAAAATACACGACACACACACACGCGAATGCAAACGCGAATATCCCCCCAGTCCCCACTGGCATTATATAGCCCTCTTCCACCGGCTGCCCTCTCGACTCGAGTAGAAGGACGACGCGGGATGGATCACGACGGTTCAAGGGATCCACCGATTTGATGAGATCAACGTATTGTGTTGATTTTACTTGGCAAAGACGAAGGAGACGCTGCAGTAACTGGATGAAGGATAAAGGATGAACGATGAGGAGGAGGAGGAGGAGGAGGAGGCACTGAAGGCCGGTGGAAGAAGGCTATTATTCACACAACCCCTCGACGCAGCCACTTAAACACACACTCTTACACAACGCATACTTGCAAAATACATATATATTAATTATAATGCGAATGCAGCTGCAAAAACAAAAAAAAAACATGAAAAATATTCTATGACTACATATTATCCTCGTAAACGAAATGGAAAAATTAAACAAATGTTTGCAATAGAACTCGTACATTTCCTTCACATGGTGTCCATCTTTTTATTTCTGGGATGCGTTGGGGAATAGCTAAGTTGGCTTGGAGACTACAAAAGTTTAGCTATTTAAGGTTAAATACGGCTAGATTTAGCTACAACATGCCAAGGTGACATCACTAATGCTGTGCTTTAATTTGCTGAGAGTGTCGATAGCTTGCGTGTGTCGGCAGAGCGCCAGCAGAGAATTTCGCCAAACCGCGACCAAGGGCCAGAGCTTTGATTTTGCTACAAACAGAATTTTCTGTATATTTTGTACGGCTGGGCTTTTGAAGGTAGCTGAGACCCAAAGAAGTGTCATAAATTGGGCGCTAATACTGATCAGTCCAGAGCAATTTTCTAATTGCTTAGGCCCACTCTCTGGTAGTTTGGTTCCTTGCCCCCTTTGATGGAATCTAAATCAAGTCTGAAACACCTTTCTTTTTAACAGTTTTAACAAAAGTTTCTTTATTTTAATCGGTAATAATTAAAGAAGGCGAGAAGAACATATATTTAACATCTACAAGTGCTTGCCGAACCACTTGTGATCGACGGGCGATAGCCACCGATGGCAGCCGTTGAGGTTGTTCTGGATTACGTACTTCATCGTAAAGGGATTCAGGTTTGTGCGCGCATGCTCCTCCTCCGCCGCTTTCTGCTCGTCGAGCAGCTCCTGGGAAACGACAGCGGCCTGGAATGGCAGCTGATTGGCCACCTGCTGCAGGAAGTTCTTGACTTCGACAAACTCACACTTGCCGGCGATCTCGACAATGACACGGCCCGCTTTGATGGGCGTCACATAGTGATCGATGGCGCCCTTGCCACCGCCCATACGCTGGCCCTGTCCCTTTTTGGTTATCGGCTGCCAGGGCGCGGGTATGCGCCAGGTGGCGAACATGGTGGCAACGTTCATCTTCCGGCCGATGGTCAGACGCATCATCTCGTAGTGGCCCCAACGGAGGCGACCGCCGCCCGTCGCTATGATGGCGTACTGCTTGTGGAGCAGGGTGTTGTGCACCGTTTCCGGACCGCGCATGTAACGCAATCGTTTCTGCATCTTGGGCGGACGAATGTTGGGCGGCAGTTGCGGCTGGCGCTCCATGACTCGCAGCTTGGGCCGCTCCGGCTGCTCCACATCTGTGGGGGGGAGGAAGGGATTGTTACTGAGTGTACCTAGATGCATGTCACCTGCCTTTACTTACTCTTGTATTTGATGGGCGGAGCAAAGTATTTGAGGCCGGCCGTATTGACAATAGCAATGTTGCCCGCTATCAAGTAAAACGGGAAAAATCAAGTTATTCTCTGTGCGGGAGAGCAGGAAAAGACATTACTTACTTGCCAGAGTTTGCTTGAAAAGCTGTGTGGCTGTTTTCAGGGCAAACATTTCGAGTTTTTATTAAAAATTCCTAAGATTTCCTAGAAGGTTTTCATAAAAAATGTGTTGCATCAACAAGGAGCAGGGTTGCCAGCGTCCATAAAGTTGAGGTGTGACCGTCTGGCAAATAGAATTCAAATGTATTTGTAATAATCGTATGAACTGGTAACTATCGGTTAGATGTTAAGATTCTTTTCTTTTGGAAAATGTCTTCAAAATGTTTTAAAAATAGTATCTTAAAAGAATGTAAATACTGTAAGTGGAAAGATTTGAATGAGAACATAATTGATTAATATAATTATCTGCTAGCTATTAAGCTAATAAATTACAAATAATTGTACAACTGCAAATTGTTACAATACGTTTGTGACCAAGTCCAGCGCTATATATAGTTATTAGAGCTGCAAAAACAACGATAGTCACTTCAGAAATTGAGGGGGATATTGAATATTATATGAAAATGAAGGGTACTCCTGCAAGAAAAATAATTTGATAAAATAATTGTATTTCTACATTTTCTACAGCTCTTTTAATGGCCGGAACTATATGAAATTAACCAAAGTATATGTTAATTGTGCTAAACAAACTGTACGTCCGTTAACTGAACATTTGTAGCAAAAAAATAGTTTTTTGCTATTGCGATAGTTGACAACAATCGATAGGGCCAGGCATAGTCAAATAATCGATATGTGCTCTTATCGATAGTGTCATCGATGTTTTTTCAGCTCTACTACCTACTGCATACAATACACGAAAATAATTTTTTTTTTGACCAAATCGTGCATGTTTTCGCTACTTAAACCTAATATCCGCCGTGTTCGTAGTCCCACAGTGGGACGCTCGTCCGCCCCGTCCCACGTAACGCATCGCGTCCAGCGCATAGCGTTCCCACTTGTCTGTTTGTTATGAATATATCGAAGGTGACAACATCGCTTGGTGCCGCCGAAAAGGCGAAACCCGAACGTGTGGCCTCTGCGGCGGTGGCCGCCTTCAGTGCGGTCAGCATCCAAAAGCGCGGCGGCGCCGCCGCCGACGATCCAACAGAGGATCCGACGCGCAAGAAGGCTAAGACAGAGCTGCTGCTCGGTACGCCCAATCCATCGACCAGTTTGCCCGCCAAAGCGGTGGTGGTGGCCCCGCCGCCGTCACAGCAGCTTCTCTACCAGCGTGCTGGCCAGCAGGTTAAGGCCCAGCAGCAGCAGCAGCAGGTTCAGGCTCAGTCCAAAATAGCGCTCGATACGCAGGACGGGCAGGTGACAGGCGGCGGCCAGGAGGATGGCGCCTGGGACGCACGCGAACAGCAGCAGCAGCAGCAGCAGCAGATAATAGTGTGCAACTTTGGTTCTGGCACCGAAATGAGTACAATCAAGACGGAGGACGCCGCCGACAAGCAGAGTGAGTCTCCCTTTTCTTTTTTTTTACCCAAAACAATAGCCAAGCTCCCGACTAACCCTCTATGTAACTTTTTCCAACCCCGAACAGCCTTCGCCAGCTTTACCAAAAAGGAGGTCGCCTCATCCTCGTCCTCCTCCTCCTCCTCATCCACCGCCTCCATTATCTCCATAGAGCCCAGTGGCTCGAATCAGGATCATACAGAGAATTCGGTGAAGGCGGAGGATCTCGACTTTGTGCTAATGCCAGCAGCCGGCGGGGAAAGCACAACAGTGACGGCTGTCAGTAATGCTGCCCCAACGGGTGTCACCTCCACCATCATACTGAATGCCAGCAATAATGGGGCCACAGGTGGTGGCAATACAACAAATGCCACAACCAGCACCGCCACCACCACCATACTCACGCAAAAGGCGCCCGGCCCGAGCAATTACATCTTCAATACGACGGGGCAGCCGGCCACAACGGCAACGACGACGCTACTCAATCGGGTGAACCTGCACAATAAGATGAAGACCACCCAGCTGGTGGTCAATGCCAAGAAGCTGTCGGAGGTGACACAGCCCACGGCCAAGGTGTCCATTGGCAACAAGACCATATCGGTGCCGCTGCTTAAGCCGCTGATGAGCGGCGGTGCGGCCACCGCTGGCGGCGCCACAATTGTTGAAAGCAAGCAGCTGCAGCTACAACCAGGTGGCGGCCATGTGACCACTGTGGTAAGTGCAGCAGCGCCATTGGGCGGTCCCCAGTCGGGACATGCGCACGTTCATCCGCATGGTCATCCGCATCAGCATCACAACTTCACGAAGCTGATCAAGCGGGTGCCCAAGAACACCGGCGGCACCATTGTCTCCTTTTCGGGGCTGCAAATAAAACCAGCCACCACCAAAATCGTGGCCGCCAAGGTGGTCAACAAGAAGATATCCCTGCCGCTGCAGCTCCAGCATCAGCAGCAGCAGCAACAGCAGCAACAGCAGCAGCAGCAGCAGACCCACCAGCTGCAGGTGACCAGTGGCAGCGGATTGGCACCCGCCACCGGCAGTATAGTGACCATAACCACCACCAATCCCAGCCAGACATACGCCATGGTTCAGGAGGCATCGTCCGTGGCAGGGGCATCGTCTGCCGATGATGATGCTGCAGCGCCGCGTAAGATAACCGCGTACAGCGAGAACATCCAAAAGATCCTCAACAAGAGCAAGTCCCAGGAGGCGGAGGGAGAGTTTGCCAACATCAATAGCGTGGTGATAAAGCCGCTGGACAAGACAACGCTCAACTGCCCGCCCAGCTTCAACATCTACAAGCAGCAGCAGCAGCAACAGCAGGCGGTCCAGAGTCAAGCAAATGCCGCGGGTGGCACACCCGTAACGGTGACCATGACAAGCAGCGCCTCAGAGCTGAATGCCACCTCCACCGTCTCCGTGTCGGCGGGCACCATTTGCATTAACAATCCGGTGATGGGATCCCGGCCCATTATCTCCATACAGAACAAGAACATATCTGTGGTGCTCGCCAAGACAACGATGGCCCAGCAGAAGCCCAAGATGATCACCACCACCACCACGATGGCCACCCAGTCGGCATTGCAGATGCATCATGCCCTCGTCCAGGATGACAAGACGGCGGGCGGGGGATCCTCAACGAGTGCGGGTGCCATAGCTGCTGCTACTGCCACTACTGGTGCCCCCATGCAACTGAAACTGACCACGCTGGCCAACAATGCGGCCAAGCTAAGCGTTAGCCTGGCCACCGAGGGCGGCGCCAAGCTGGAGGAGATTGTTAGCGAGCCAAAGGTCACCAAGCAGCTGCTGGTCAAGCAGGAGGCGTCGGCAAAGGAGGGAGCCAGCGGTGTCAGTGTGAGCAGCAGCAGCGCCACGTCCAGCGAGCAGCAGGAGCGCAGCAGCGAGGAGATGGTCGCGGCGGAAAAGCAACGCAACAGCACCATGACGACCCTCAATCAGGTGCAGAATCCGACTACCAATCAGACTGCCGTTCCCGCTGCAGCTGCTGCCAGCGTCACGTCCACGGCACCGCGTCCCGGATCGGAGGACTCGAATAATGCGCTGCTCAAGCAGCTGCTGCAGAACAGCAGCAGCAGTCACAGTCTCAACCAGATCAGCATCACATCCGCCCATGTGGCCGGCGGCGGTTCCGCCTCCTCCACGGCTCCCCTGTCCGCCCGCAAGGTGATCAATGTGCGGGCGCCCAGCATGGGCATGGTGAGCAGCCTGGAGGCGCAACTGGCACGCCCCGTCATACCGCCAGTGCCCACGGCAACGCCAGCGAGTAGCAGCAGCAGCAGCAGCAGCAGCAGCAGCAGCAGTGGTGGTGGGTCTGTGGCCACACCCACAACCACCACCACGGTGACGGGCAGCGCTGGAACTGGACAACAAGTGGCCACTGCCTCCTCCACAGCAGTCACAGCCGTGGTGATTTCCAGTGGCAGCGCAACCGGCAGCGAAACCAAGCTGGAGCCGAAGAACGAGCAGCCGGCAGTTCAGAACCAAAGCCAGGCGCCACCACAGGCTCAGGCACAGGCACAGGCACAGCTGCAGCCACCACAGCCTCCCCAACAGCAGCAGCAGGTGCAAGTGCAGTTGCCGCCGCCCCCGCCACCACACCAGGTCAAGCAGACCGTCCAGATAGTGTCCAAGGAGACCTCCTTTATCTCGGGACCTGTGACAACGGCCAGCAAGCTGGTGACCACCGACAACACCAGCAAGTCCGTCGAGCAGCAGCAACAGCAGCAGCTGCTGGCGCCTCCTCCCTACGAACTGGCCACTGCCCCAGTGTCAAATGTCACCATCTCCATATCCACCAAGCAGCCGGCAGCCAAGGAGCTGCAGCAGCAGCAGCAAATGAAGCATAAAGCGGTGGTGACCATGATGGATCAGGGCGAGGATACGCTGCCGTTGGAGCAAGCGGAACAACAGCTGCCGCATCCGGAGCAGAGTGGAGGAGGAGCCATTATGGCGACAACGGCGGCGGGTGGGGCACTTGTAACGGCGGCCTGGACCAATAGCAACAACAATCATATGGAGGCGACGGCAACGGGTCTGGGAGCTACCAACAAGATATCTTTCAAGGCCGGCGAGGCCCAGAAACGCAAGCTGCCCATGCATCCGCAGCTGGATGAGAAGCAGCTGCCGCTTCAGCTTCAGCCACAGCATCCCCAGCAGCAGCAGCAGCAGCAGCAGCCGCAGCATCTCCCAGGGATACAGGTGGAGGTGTCCAAGCATAATACCGGCACGGAGAAGGTGCAACTGGTCTCCACCATTGCCGGCTATGTGAAGAAGTCCTCCGTTGCCGGTGGAGGAGGAGTAGGACCTGGCGAGCAGCTACAGCTGCAGCCCCTGCAGAGTCAGGGCCAGGTGCAGATGCAGGCTCAGATGCAGGCGGCCATGCAGGGCCAGCTTACAGGGCAGATGCCAGGACAGATACCGGGACACATGACCGGACAGATACCCGCCCAGATGCAACTGCAAGTGCAGCAGCATCAGCTGCAGGTGGCCGTGCATCCTCAGCAGCAGCAGCAGCAACAGCAGCACCAGCAACATCCCCTGCAGCACCCACAGCAGCATACACAGCACCCCCAACAGCAGCAGCAGCAGCAGCATCTCCAGCAGCAACAGCATCTCCAGCAACTGCAGCACCAGCAGCAGCCCGGCACAGTTTCGGTGCCCATTCCCATACCCGGACCCGGTCCCGTGCCCACCATGGAG
Organism: Drosophila kanapiae; assembly: GCA_008042475.1. Lineage (NCBI taxonomy): Eukaryota > Metazoa > Arthropoda > Insecta > Diptera > Drosophilidae > Drosophila > Drosophila kanapiae. The sequence goes on along the minus strand of VNJM01000025.1, from coordinate 124,684 downwards.
CCCAAGCCGGGGGATCAACGAAAGCGACGCAAACGGGAAGTGCAGAAGCCGCGACGCACCAATCTGAATGCCAATCAGGCGGCCGGAGCTCTCAAGGATCTAACGGGCACCCTTCCGGCCGGTGCCATGGTTCAGCTGGCCGGCATGCCACCGGGCACTCAGTACATCCAAGGCGGAGCTGCCGGCGCAGGGCATGTGATCACCGGCGGTGTCACCATTGGCGGTGTCGGTGGTCCCGGGGCTGGGGTCGGTGCCTCGCCCATGCTTAAGAAGCGAGTGCGCAAGTTCTCGAAAGTCGAGGAGGATCACGATGCATTTACCGAGAAGCTGCTGACGCACATTCGCCAGATGCAGCCCCTGCAGGTCCTGGAGCCGCACCTCAACCGCAACTTTCACTTTCTCGTTGGCAGCAACGAGGCGGCTGCCAGTGCCGGCGGCGGAGGAGGTTCACCCTCCTCCGGCAGCGCCAACTCAGGCACAGCCGGCACATCCTCAGCCTCAGCTTCCGCCTCGTCGTCGGCGGCGGGCAAACTGAAGAGCGCCTCCCTGGGCAACCGAGGCTGGCCGCTTGGCCGGCATTTGGAGGGTTTGGAGGACTGCGACGGTGCCATTCTGGGACGCTACGGACGCGTGTGCCTGCCAGGTATACCCTCGCTGTACGATAGCGAACGCTTTGGCGGAAGCGGTGGCCTGGTGGGTGGCTCATCGGCCAACCGCTCGCCCTCGCCATCGGTAACGGCGGCGGATGTGGAGAAGGCGCTGCCGATGTCCAGCATACAGAATGATTTCTACGATCAGGAGTTCTCCACGCACATCGAGCGCAATCAGCGCGAGCGCCTGCTGCGTCACGTTGGCGCTGTCCGCGACTGCAATCTGGAGACCATTGAGCTGGTGGAGAGCGAGAGCAGCGTGGCGACATGGGCGGCCCTGCCGCGACTCACCCGCTACCCGGGCCTGATAATCCTGAATGGAAACAGTCGTTGCCATGGACGCATGTCGCCGGTGGCCCTGCCCGAGGATCCTCTGACCATGCGAGTGCCCGTCTCACCGCTGTTGCGGTCATGCGGCGAGGAGCTGCGCAAGGCCCAGCAACTGGAGCTGGGCGTGGGATCTCTGGGCCATAACAACAATAATAACAACAACAACTATCAGCAGAAGAACCAGAACGTGATACTCGCACTGCCCGCCTCCACCACGGAGAATATAGCCGGCGTGCTGCGGGATCTGGCCAATCTGCTGCATCTGACGCCCGCCCTTACCTGCAAGATTATCGAGGATAAGATGGGCGACAAGTTGGGCGATGATGCAACGACTCTGGAACAGTTGCAGGATCAGAACGAGAAGCTCAAAGATGACTTTAAGCGACCGCTAAACGTGAGCCTTGGCCACCTGCGCAAGTTGATCAGCGGACGTCGCAAGATCTGCCGCAGTTGCGGCAATGTGGTCTTGGCCACCGGGCTGCGTGTGCCACGACACAGTGTACCGCCGCTGGAGGAGCAGCTGCCACGTTTGGCCCAGCTCATGGCCATGCTGCCGCGCAAGTCGCAGCCACCGCCGTTTGCCTACTTCTGCGATCGTTCCTGCTTTGCCAGATTCAAGTGGAGCGGCGGCGGCGGCGGCAAAGACGGTCAGGAGGCGGCCAGCCTGCTGCTTCAGCCCGCTGGCGGTAACAATCCGCAGCAGGCCACTTCCTTGGATTCGCACAGCAACAACAACAGCAGCAGCTGCAGCAACAGCAGCAGCAACTTGGCTTCTGCAGCCGAAACAGTGGTCAAGCTGGAGCCAATGGAGGAGGAGGAGTCGGTGAAGCAGGGCACAACCCTGCCGGCACAGCGCAAGTGCATCGTCAAGTGCTTCAGTGCGGACTGCTTTGCCACAGAGGCTGCCACAGCCATTAAGCTGGAGTTTGGAACGGGAACGGGAACGGTGGGAGGAGCCAACAACACGGTGTGGGAAACGGAGGCTAGCAGTGGCCATCAGCAGCAGCAGCAGCACCAGCAGCAGCATCTGGAGGACACCAGGCAGTGTGTGTTCTGCAATCAGCGTGGCGATGGCAAGGCGGACGGACCCTCGCGACTGCTCAACTTTGATGTGGATAAATGGGTGAGTTTCCTGGTAGCTTCTTCCTTCTCCTCACATTACTTTAACGTTCTCCTGCAACCCCTTGACAGGTTCATCTCAATTGCGCTCTGTGGAGCAACGGCGTGTACGAGACCGTGTCCGGGGCCCTAATGAACTTCCAGACGGCCCTGCAGTCGGGCCTAAATCAGGCCTGCAGCGCCTGCCATCAGCTGGGGGCCACCATCAAGTGCTTCAAGTCGCGCTGCAACATTCTCTACCATCTGCCCTGCGCCATACGCGAGGAGTGTGTCTTCTACAAGAACAAGTCCGTCCATTGCAGTGCCCATGGTCATTCAGGCTCGGGCTTGGGTTCGGGTTCCTCAGTTGCCGGCAATGGCAGTGGCGGCGGTGGCGGCGTCGGCGGCGGCGGTTCTGGAGCTGCAGGCTCGGAGAACGAACTGAGCTCACTGGTCGTCCATCGACGGGTGTTTGTGGATCGCGATGAGAACCGTCAGGTGGCCACCGTTATGCACTATTCGGAGCTGAGCAATCTGCTGCGTGTGGGCAACATGACGTTCTTGAATGTCGGCCAGTTGCTGCCCCATCAGCTGGAGGCCTTTCACACGCCCCACTACATCTATCCCATTGGCTACAAGGTGGTAAGTAGCAGCTAGCTCCGTCAAGGCTTAGAGCCTATGATATAAGATACTTATCCCTCCTCTCCTGCCCACAGAGTCGCTACTATTGGTGCGCGCGACGACCGAATCGTAGGTGCCGCTACATTTGCAGCATTGCCGAGGCCGGCTGCAAGCCCGAGTTCCGCATCCTGGTGCAGGACGCCGGCGACAAGGAGCCGGAACGTGAATTCCGCGACAGCTCACCGTCGGCGGTATGGCAACAGATCCTGCAGCCCATCACACGTCTGCGCAAGGTCCACAAGTGGCTGCAACTCTTTCCGCAGCACATCAGCGGCGAGGATCTATTTGGGCTAACGGAGCCAACCATCGTCCGGATACTGGAGAGTCTGCCCGGCATTGAGACGCTCACCGACTATCGCTTCAAGTATGGCCGCAATCCGTTGCTCGAATTCCCGCTGGCCATCAATCCATCGGGTGCGGCAAGGACAGAGCCCAAACAGCGCCAGCTTTTAGTGTGGCGAAAGCCGCACACACAGCGCACGGCGGGCAGTTGCAGCACCCAACGGATGGCCAATTCGGCGGCCATTGCCGGCGAGGTGGCCTGTCCGTATAGCAAGCAGTTTGTCCATTCGAAGAGCTCCCAGTACAAGAAGATGAAGCAGGAGTGGCGCAACAACGTGTACCTGGCCAGGTGAGATTAATACTTCGACTGGAGATCCCCCCCAATCTCTAAGAAAAGTTCGATATGTTGTATCCATAGCAATATGGCACTTAAAATCGTAAAATATCGAATTTATCGGTAGATCCCATCACGTTTTTGTGGTTAATCATTGAGAGAACTCCCTCCCTCCCCCTAGGTGATCGTGATCAAGTAATATATGTACAAAGCCCCTTGAAATATTTATATTCTCAACGAAATTTTAATGTTTAGACTCTTTTTTCGATTATATTGGTTTCGATCTATCAAACCCTATAAACATTTATCGTTTATATATTGCAAAGTTCTAATATCGATGAATATATCGACTTATATCGCTGCAGTATCGATATACCGTAGTTTTCTGCCAAGACTAACCTCTAACTCTCCCCCCATTCAGGTCTAAAATCCAGGGTCTGGGCTTGTATGCCGCCCGTGACATTGAGAAGCACACGATGATCATCGAGTACATTGGCGAGGTCATTCGCACCGAGGTGTCCGAGATACGTGAAAAGCAATACGAATCCAAGGTAATATAATCCCCCCTTACACTATTATACCCTAAGACTTATCCCTCGTTTAACCTTGTAGAACCGCGGCATCTACATGTTCAGGCTGGACGAGGATCGTGTGGTCGACGCCACTTTGAGCGGCGGCTTGGCGCGCTACATCAACCATTCATGCAATCCCAATTGTGTGACGGAGATCGTGGAGGTGGATCGCGATGTGCGCATCATTATATTCGCCAAGCGGAAGATCTATCGCGGCGAGGAGGTGAGTTTACAGATTATGGACGAGCTTTGCTGCCTCTATGCTGGAAAATATCACTATCTTAAGACTGTATAACTGTATACTAATAACTGTCTCCCTCATTCACAGCTCTCGTATGACTACAAGTTCGACATTGAGGACGAATCGCACAAGATACCGTGCGCCTGCGGAGCGCCCAACTGTTGCAAGTGGATGAACTAAGGAGGAGGAGGAACCCCATTGAAGCTGGAGAAGCGGCTTGGGAGCGTCTCTGCTCCGCGCCCAGTGAACACAGGAATTGTTACAATCTGAACAAAATAGGTAGAATCACTCTAAGCAGTATATAGTAGAAACCGTGTACATAAAACAGATCCAGAAACAGATGCAGATATATATATATACATATTAATATATATATATATATATGGGAGGGAGCTTAGAACCTTGTAAGTTATGTATATCGATGATGAGGATGATGTGCCCACTGTAGCTAATTTGTGACCCAAGGAAGGAGTGGAGTCGGAGAAAGAGAACGAGAGTGTTTCATAGTTTCAATTGCCCCCATATACATATAAAATATATATATATACAAATATATATATATAGAGAAAGAGAGAGAGAATCTACATAAATGTTAATGCTAGCACATAACCCCTGTAAAGTAAATCTAAAACCTCTCGCAGCAGCCTCCACAACCCGCGCATCCATCACACCGAAAACCATTTTCGAAATAATTGAAAGAAATCATTAAAACCGAAAACCGACCCGTTGTTGGCCAGCCCAAACTTGACTTTATGCGTGTGTGCCTTCCCCCTCTCTGTTTACCATAATTATTACTTTTATTTTGATTACTATTAATATCATTATCATAGTTGTAGTTATATTATTATTTTTTCATTTTTTTGCATCCTTTCTCTGAAAGCTAGCCTTGTTTCTCAAGCGATTTAGAAGTATTTGAAAAGTGTACAACCTTCGTTCAACATATATAACATATATATGTATATATATATATAAATATACGCGCTGATATGCATATTTTTATTCTTTATTATTATTTAACTAGTTTTGCAATTATATACGTTTAAGCATTACAACTAACTCCGAGCAAAAAGTGTATTTTTCATCCCCCACTACATGTTAAGTAAACTTGTATGCCACCATTTTAATCCAGACTTTCTTTTATTTCATGGGACTGGGTTTTATTTTTAAATGGAATTAGCCTTAAAGCAAAGGTAAGTGCGAGTTTAAAAGAGTTTTTCTGGGCGAAGGAATACTAAAGAGTACAAAAACTAAACCTATACATCGATGGGAAGAAATTTCACACTTTTACTGTCTTTATTTTGCCATTTAGCTGCACAAATTTACCATCTGCTTGATTTTTAGCACCAGGCGCTCAGAAGGTAGCAGTAGGCCGATTTCCTATCGTAAATTATAACAGTTTCTCTCCCATCACTAGCACTGTCAGTGATCGATGCGACGGCGCCATTGATAAGGAGAAAGCTTAAATATAACGATAAGGCAATAAATATTATTCGACCTCCTGCTGCCTTCTGAGCTCTTGGTGCCAAAATCAATTCATACCGAATTCATACAGTTGGGCGGGAATACAACAACAATATCATTAGTACAACAACAAAGTGATCAACATATTTAATTTCAATTCCGAACAAATTGAACGTTTTTCCCACTTCGGGTAACAGGCGAACAGAAAACAGAAAAGCGACGATGCGCTAATCTGAACGCTGGCTTCATTGACGGTTGTGCGGTTGTATAGATAGAAATACGAGAGATGTTGAAATAAATCGCTAGGTGGCGCCACTTTTAATTACATTTTTACACGAATAGTGGCGCCATCTTTGCGGTTATAAGGAGAACTACAGATATGTTCAAATAAAACGATTTCTAGTGATGGGAGATTTAAAATTGATGTTTATTTACCTTCTGCTGTCTTCTGAGCGCCTGGTGCAGAAAATAAATTGGTGCATAAAAATAGGAAAATTTGTCCCCTTGCCTACAACAACAATGTTACAACAACTTTTTTGAAAGAACAACCTTTTTCCATTCCATCTTCCAAAAAGGGTAACAGGCGAACAGCAATCAGGAGATGTCGTCGATATGTCCAATACAATCGAATGATTGAACTTTGTATTTACATACTGCAAGGCCTTACAGATCTCGCGTTCCCAAAGACAGCTTCCTTTCTTGTTCACCACAAAAACACAGTGCAATTTTTTATGTTCTAGGCTGTAATTTCATAACAATTAAACAAAGGAGGCTACAATACAGTCTTACAGACTACGATCTTGGCTTGACACGCGCCACCAGGCGCTGCAGCTGCACACCGGCGGCCAATGTGAGGATGTCGAAGTTCTTGAGGTACCAGGAAATGTTATACATCAGGTGGATGCGCCAGTTTTTGTCTAGGAACGACTTGTAGAACTCGCTCATTTGGTCCGCGGAGACCTCATTGGTGCCGCTCTCCTTGTGCAGGCGCACAAAGTCGTCCTTCTCCTATGTGCCAGCGAAAAAGAAAGAGACGGAAAACATTAGGACGAGCAATAGGAAATGTATAAGCACTTCGTTCGTACCTCATAGAAGCGCTTGTTGTGCCGCGTCCAGAAGTCCACGTTCCAGGCCTCCACCTCGGTGCGCTTGTTTCGCAGACTCCGCGCCAACGGCGTCTCGCTTTCGTCAAAGTGTCGCACATACGGCCTCAGGTTGGACTGGGCATCCGGTGGACCAATATAGTCACATTTTATGGCCTGCGGATCGGGTTTGTTAGCCAAACCGATAGTTGTCTTCTCTGGCCCCGCATCCGGCGGTGGCTGCACGGCGGCATAGCACCGCGTTAGCTGCTTAAAGCCAAGTAGAATATATTAATTAGGTTCGACAGATGATCCCTTGAAGCGGTCACTCACTTGGGGAAACAGTATTCGCCTGCAGGGCTGGCACCCAAGGCATTTATTCATTATAAAGAGTTAATTTAAGAGTTTTTATTGTTGTTATGTTATGTCAGCAGAGGGACCAAGGCACGGCCCCAAAAATATACCAAGGGATCAAAAAAAATACCAGAAACAAATAAAATATTACCAAAATATTAAGGAATACATAGTAATATATATGATAATTAATGTTCTGTGGAAAAGACATGAAAAGTCTTTAAAATTATAAAGGAAAACAGCTTATCCAGACCGTTTTCCTCATAGTTTTAATGAAACTATTGCTTGAGCTTTGATTCATCGCCACCTATTGTCCCATCTCTAGCTGTCCCGTGACAATTGGAGTTTACAAAAAAAAAAAAAAAATAATAACAGCTGAACTGGAAAAAAACAATCAGCAAGCACAAGTGGCGACGGCAGACAGTCCAGCAGGCAATATGTCACCGAAGAACAACCACGATCCCACCTCGTCCGGCGACGTCGGCAGCAGCAACGTCCAAGAGGCCGATCTGCAAGGTGAGTTCAGGTCGTCGGAACTGCCTTAAAAAGCGCTAATTAATGGGTTATCTGTGGCCTCTGCAGAAATGGAGGATGTGAATCAGAGTCTGGACGCGCTAAGCTGCGCCCTGGACGCCGTTGAGCAGCGCACGGATGACATTATGTCGCAGCTGCGGGAGCTACTCGATTCCAACAGGGAGATCCGTCGCCAGCTGGCCGAGGAGAAGGACAATGGGTCGCAGCCGGAGGACGACAGCATGGATGGCCAGTCGGGCAATGAGAACGCAGCCGCCAAGTAGCGGTCCCACCCAGTTATTTGTTAATTTGTTTCGAGCACCCAAGTTCCCGTCAATTGTTTCGTTTTTCTTTCGTGTATCATGTATTATTGGTTCCTAATCTCTAAGTAAACGTAATTGAAAGCAATTAATTAGGACTAGTTCTGGCGCGCCTTCTTTCGCTTCGTCTTTGTGGCGGAGTTATTCGCCGCCTCCGTCGGTGCATTGCTAGAGATGTACTTAAACATGAGCTCGAACATCAGTTTGGACTCCTCCTTGAGGCGGGCATTCTCCTCCAGCAGCTTCTGCACATCAACGCCGTTGGGCGTTGCAACTGCAGCCGCTTCTCCCTCTGACTCGTCCTCGTCCTCATCCTCTAATTGGAGACCCTCTATACTCAGCTCTTCATCTGCTGCTTCGGTTTCCTTCTCCTCTTCCGCTGCAGACTCTCCTTCTTCGTCTTCCTCTGCCTCAGACTCTACTTCCTCGACTTCCTCAGCCTCCTCACCTTGCTCGCTGCTTGGCACCTTGCCCTCAAACATGGAGGCTATCACTTGGCGTAGTATTTCCGCATCCGTGCCCGGGTAACTCTTTGTCAAGTCGGGCTCGGGCGATTTCCGTCCCTGGGAGTTCTCCTCGGTGACCAGCAGCTCAATGTAATCGTCCTTGCTTCGCGGCGTGATCATTCTTTTCAAGGTATCGGCGAATGGCTGCGGTCGCTTGTTTTCGGGCAGAAAAACCCCAGGGGTTAGCAGGCGAATGCAGAGGTTCGTCACCGAACCGTTCTGGGGCAGGCTCTTGATCAGCTGCCGGCTGCCCACGTCCCAGACGCAAACCTGATTGTCCTCGCCGCCGGAAACGAGCAAACTGGAGCTTATATTCAGGGCTAAACAGGTGATGGCCTTGCCAGCGGTGTGGCCCTCAAAGGCCTGCAGCTCATCCTCCTCCACGTGGTATTCCTTCATGCGCGGCGCCTTCTCCATTTGAAAGATGAAAACCTTACCATCGCCGGAGCCCACATAGACGTGGGTCTCCATTTTGTTAACGATTACGCTGTGCAGCGCCACGGTAAAGACCACGCTCAACAGGTGCGTACCGCCAAGCAGGTCGTAGACGTTGCAACAGCGATCGAGGGAGACGGTGAACAGGTGCGAGCGAATGCCACCGAAGCCAGAATACAGATCCGTCACCGCCAGGCCGTGATCATTGAAGCTATAAAGCGGTTCAGTGCTGTCTTGTCCACTGCCCGTGTCCAGGGGAGCGGCGGCAAAGGTTAGATCCCAGACGAGTACGGCTCCATCCTTGCCGCCGCTGATAAAATGCTCGCCGTTGTCGGTGAAGCGCAGGCAGGTGATGGGCTGATAATGCTTGGACAGTGTGTTCAGCATACGACCGGTGTTCATGTGCCACAGGTAGATGTTTTCCTGAATGCCCGCTACCAGGAAGCAGCCATCGGGCGTTAGGGCCAAAGCATTGACCCTGCCGGGCACTACAAACCGAAGGCTTGCCATCTGCTCCTGCTTGTTGATGGGCCAGACATGGATCAGCGGCTTAGTTGAATTGGCGGCGAACACATAGCTCAGGTTGATCATCGACAGACCATGATGTTGGGCAATGCCGCCGCCCTTGTAGCGCATGAGATCGGTGCCGGTTCGTAGGTCCTGGACGCTGCATGTTGTGTTGTCCTCGCTGCCAGTGCTGATGAACAAGGCATCCACGGCATCTGTCATTTTCGGCTTTCGGTTTTCGTTTTCCTTTCCCGAATCGATCGATTCGCGAACTTCGGGTCTTTACACGTGCGCGCTTCCAAAAGTGTGACCAGGGGGTGCCAACTTTATAGTATTTTTTTCCATTCGTCGACGTACAATGCTGACGAAAATTGTTTCTTGATTACGCTTATAATCGATCTGAATACATAACTCAATTTAAAAATAAAATACATTAAAATCCCCCTTTGAAGTAATTTATTAGTGTGCAAATTCTGTATTTTTTTTTTAATTAATGCACTTTAGTATCTTTTCTGGTATACCTTATTTGAAACGAAAGCCGGTCACACTGGCCCTAACTTGTGCAATCAGAATAAAAATAAGTTTATTATTTTTGTGTTTATTTTGTATGAAATAAGAGTCTAATCCAAGCGAAATGCGGGTGACATTGATCAACTTCTTCAAGAAAACCGTGCCGGGTCACATTTTCCGTGGCAAGCGGCGTCTGGTGAAGCCGGTCAGCCTGCGGGCGATGGACACACTAACCCGCGAGTACGAGCGACAGGAGCAGGTGATGCTGCTGCTCCGGCATCCCTACCTGACACTGGTAAACTTTCCTCTCCTTATATAAAGAAACAATAAAATATAATATATATGCGTTAACAGGAGCAATCCTCGGGGCATGCCAAGGAGCTGCAGAAGCGCGAGAAGCTGGTGGCCAAGTGGACGGACGAGCAGACGCTGCGCAAGATGAAGCCGCACGTGACCATTGAGGAGCGACTGAATCAGCTTAAGATCAAGGAGGCCTGGGACTAGCAGCACAGCACCATAAAAACTTTGTTAAATCCCCCGCATTATGTGTAAAATAAATATTAAGTTTTTAATGGAAATTACGTAAGCGGAGCGTTGGGAGAATTGATTGATTTTTAGGATTAACAAGAGGACTCTTGTTAACGGACTTGAAATATGTAATTATAGGCATAACTTGTTTGTTTATTTTCTGTGTTTTTGCTAGATTTGTTTATCTTCTTTTTAATGTAGGAAACCGCTCTTCTAATTCCACAATAGCCTTTTCTTACAAGAATAAAACCAAGTTCAAGAAGATTCTTCTTGTAAGCAGCTTTCCAACATGGAAACTCTTGTTATTCCCACTGGAAGCCCTTCCATATAACTCCATTTACAATATTGCTCTCTCTTCGCTTCGTGTTTTAGCTTTAGCGCTCTCTCATCGCCTTTATTCGTTTAATTGCAGTTTTCTAAGTGTATATATGTATGTATGTATGTTGTTGTGTATATATATTTGCGTATTTCGTGTATATGTTATGTATATGAACTGTGTTATGTACATATGCAAGGCATGTAACATGGTAATTCGTCTCTCCAAACCAATCTGTTCGCTCAAAATCATTTTAACCTTCTTCCCAGCATCAATTCGCGTTAGTAATGTTATATATAGACTAAAACTTTATTATTTAATGGGCTGTGTTGTCTTGTTTATCGGTTTTCATGTGTCTGTGTGTAAGTTTTGCTGTTATTTGAGTTTTGTTTTAATGCACATTTTGATTTCAGGGTTTCGTCTCACTTTTAGAAAGCAATTTCCACATTTTTCAAATTGAAAAATCTAATTTTCCAAAAACGGCAACTCCCCCAGAAAAAAGGGTTTAAGGGGAGGGTTGGGGAATGATCGTTAACTAGTTAGGGGTACGGGTTCGGGAGGGGGGGGGGGGATCTGTCTCTGCTTTCAACTCCTCTTTGTTGTGTCTGTCGCGGTAGGGGGGGTGGCCACTGTTTTCTATCGGTTTCTCCGTTATTCCGTTACTCGTTTATCAATAATACCAAAAATGTATCTCTAACACGGCTAGAGATGGGATTAAACCTCGCTCTCGCCTCGTGTCTCTCTCATTTGTCCTAGGTTTCGATTTCGTTATTTCGTTACTATCATTTGCGTTTTGTTTCTTTCTTTGTTTTGTTTGTGTTTGTTTTTGTTTTGTTTTTTGTTGCTTTTGGTAAATGATGCGCATAACCTCAATAAAACAGTTTTTAACAATTTTAAATTAACTTTAAAAAAATAGATATATGCATATTTTGTTGCCGCTGCTGATGCTGCTGCTCCTGCTCCTGCTGCTGTATACGAATATTGTATGCGTAATAGTTCCATCTGCTCTCGCTCTGGCTTTCGGCTCTTGCTCCTCCCCAGCTCCCCCCACTCAATCGGCGGCCAGCGGCGTGGCGCTCACCTTTTTCGCACTTGCCGCCCTTGCAGCAGCCTCCTCCTCCGCCTCATCCTCTTCCTCCTCCTCGTCAAGCGGCGCCTGCTCGCCATCGGAACGGGAAAGCGGCGATGCTGGCAGCAACGGCGGCGGTGAACTGGATAGCATTGCAACGGGCGAGGCACTTGTGGTGGCAGCTGCAGCCCCATCGCCCATGCCCCGCTCGGGGGCTGGTTCTGGAGCTGATGTCGCCGTGACGGCGGCTGTCGCCATCGGCGTTGGCTCCTCGCTGGCGGCAACCGTTGTTGGCAGCTCGCTAGGCGTTAGCGGCGGCGAATCCAACTGCTGCTGGCTAAACTCCTGATTCGGGCTCTCTCTGGTGAACAGGCCCATCTTCGACTCGGATCCAGAACCGATTGGGGCGCCGCCGCTGCCGCCACCGCCGCCGCCCGCCTCGCCGCTATCCGTGCTGGTGCTGATCAGAGAGTGGGCCACCGTCGGTGCAGCCGGACCGCTGACCAAATGCGGCGGCGCATGCAACGGTACGTGCTGATGCTGTAGATGCTGATGCTGCTGATGTTGCTGCTGGGCGCCATGATGACGAGGATTGTCCGCCTTGCGCCACAGCGTTATCTCCTGCTGCTTGAAGTAGCGCCTGTCCTCGGTGTCCATCAGCACCAGATTGAGGAAATACTTGACCGAGAACTTCTTGTTGATGTCGCGCATGGTGGGCGTGAGATTGTAGCCGGCAAGGAAAACACGAATCGGTATACTTTCGCCTTTGACCGGCGCCCCGTCCATGATCTCGTACTTGGCAATGGTCTCGTTCTCATTGAACATGGTGGGTCCGGTGCCGGTGCTCTCGCGCTTAATGATCGCAATCTCCATGTGCTTGATCTTGATGCGTACGAGCAGGAAGTAGATCTTGCCAATGATAGTGTCACGCAGATGATACTTGCTCTTGTTGTACTCGAACTCGATGTGCAGACAATCCTCGATGCCCACCTCCATCTTGATGGGATTATTCATCTCCGGGTAGCTGCACAGCGTATGCACGGCAATGTCCACCTCCTTGGTGATGTCACTGATCCGACGAACGATGGTGGCGCGCAGGAAGTAGCGAAGGCGAACATTGGAGCCCGCATATACCTCGAACTGCTTCTCCACGTTGGGAAAATCGAAAGGATAGCTGTTGTTCTGGATGAGATCGCCGGGCCGGGCCAAGGCCTTGGCCAAGCACTTGAACTCGTGATGGTTGCCGCGGTCATAGAACAGCTCGATCTGGCCAATGAACTCGATCTTGATGCCCTGGTGCTCCAGCTTGTTGCCCGGCTTCTTCAGGGTCACGTTCACCTATAGATAAGTCGGGCGAAAATAAAGAAATGAAAAAAAATTCAAATGAGATTCGGGAATGGGAATGGGCGGAAACGGAAGTTGAGTATATGTGGCGATAATGGAAATCTCATCTCCTCGCGCACTCCGCTGGAACGAAGATATTGGAAACTGTGAAACGCACCTTGCCGGACACCGTTTCGCCGTCGTAGAAGAGCAGCATCTTCTCCACCTTGCCGTCCTCGCCCTTGACCTCCGCTGTCCTGTGCTCGGCTCCATCGAAGACTATCTCAATGTCCGCTGACTGGCCAAAGCCCAGGAAATTCATAATTGATAATCTCGAATCGGCTTCTTCTTCCTCTTCCTCTTCCTCTTCTGCTTCTGGCTATTGCTCTGCTGCCCCGCCTCTCCACTTCTTTGCTATTGCTCGTCCTCGGCTCGGCTGGAATGTCGCTATGTGTGTGTTCGATGGCGGTGGCGGCGGTTTGACCGTCCGTCCAATCCTGCTGGTATCGGGTCCGCTTTCCTAACCGCTTACGAGTCCGCTCGAGAAATTGATGGGCGTTTTTCTGCGGCGTTTGCTCCTCTCGCTGCGCTGCTGGCGTGTGTGTTGCGTCTGTGTGTGTGTGTGTGAAATGGAAAAAAATTGCAATTTTTCACAGTCATAGTTGCCACCTGGTCGGGAGTGCTGGTCGGCGTTGCCACCTCGTTGATGCAGTGTTAAAAATACTGAAATACCGAAAAATTACGTTAGATTTTACTTTTACTTTTTATATTAGATCATTTATTTATATATATAATATTATTATAATATAATAATAATATTATTATAATATTATTATATATTATATTATATATTTTACAGATTATTATTATATTTAACGATATTATATATTTTAGATTTAATTTTAAATATACCATCGAACTACTCGAAAGTAAACAAGAAATGTACTTATTATAAATATTCATGTTCATGGCTTTGAAAACTTTGGAATAAAATTATAATAACAAGAAAAGGGATTAATTGGAGTTTAAATAATGCTACAAAGATAAACAGAACCATCGAAAAACACAATAATTGAACATAATTAAATAAAAGTTTGTGGTAAAATTCGTTGGGATATGCTGGTAACACTGCGACTGCAAATTTAAAAAAAATAACTTCATGTTCCGAGTTGTCTGTCTGGAATCAAAAAATATAACCGCCTCTCTAACGAAATTCCCTTGTTTCTTTAATAAAATGATTAGCATAAATTTCAAATAAAATAACAAAAAGGTAAAGGGAGTTTTTAAAACCCCTCTTAAGTCGAATCAAAGTCGCAGTATTTACAGTTTGAAAAGAAACACAATAAATTCAGAAATTACGACACTTTCAAAACTTTATTTAGCAAAAATAAACCAATTTAATCGAAAAAAAAAATAAACAAAAAATGCACTTTGTGCGGCTGCTGCAGGAAAAGATAAGCACAAGTTATTCTTAACATCTCCTTTGGCCAAAAGTGGCAAACGCGGCAGGATCTCCAAGGAACTCCCCCGAATTACAATTACAATATAAATATACACAGATAATTTACACCTCCCACACGTGTGTGCTGGCGCAATGCATATACTGAATACTCAACGATTACATGAAAATATATAATAACAAATCTCAGGGGTAAGTAATACATCAACATTAAAAGCTCTGCGCAGACTGCGCATCCCTTTAGGTTAATAGGGATCCCTGCTCGGTGAGCTTCTTGGTCCAATTCTGGCGCGTGGCAGGATCGGATATCTGGCTACGTACAAGGCATTTGCCCTGCGCGATGAGCTCCGCAAACTGGGCCACAATCGGATCACGGCCGCATGAGGCCACCGCCGTCACCGTGTCTGCCGCATTCAAATAATAGGCCACAAACTTAAAGTCCTCAAGGCTGCCATCGATGATGACATCTACATAGGCGCCGTGGCCGCAATACCTGATGCCCTTGCCGAAGAGCAACGTGAAGAAGAAGGGCACAGCCTCCAATTTCTTAACGCCGCCACACATATTAATGGCCGCCACACGTCCATGATACTGGGCCAGCTGATAATGGCCGATATTTACACGATCATGAGCCAATCCATGGATATGGGCATTGGCTATGTCACCGCCCACATACACATCGGGAACATTGGACTCGAGGAAGTCGGTGACATCCACGGAACCGTTGCGATTGACCTTCACGCCCGAATTGGCCAAGAACTGGGTGTTGAGCTGGGAGCCAGTGCCCAGTATCAGCATGTCGCAACGCAATCGTTGGCCGTTCTTCAGCACCACCTCGGACACCTTGTCGTCTGCATCGCCAAGGATCTCCGAGAGAGTGGTCTCCAACACCATCATCACCTTGTTGACCTCAAACATCTCCAGCAGCCGCAGGCCAATCGCATATCCGAAGACCGACTTCAGTGGCAAAGAACCGCGACCCACCACGGTGACATTCGCGACCTTGGAGACCAGAGCGGATGCTGCTTCCAGAGCAATGAAGCTGAGACCCACGCAGATCACATGGAACTCGGGTTTGAGAGCAGCCATAATGGCCTTCGTGTCGGCCAGCTCGCGGACGGTGTGTACGTTTTTCAAATTAATGCCAGCCAAGAAAGGACGATCGGCGGAGCAGCCAGTGGCCAAATAGATCTTGTCATACTTCACCACATAGCCGTTGCTGCAGTGCAGCTCCTTTTTGGTAGTGTCCAGCCTTTCGGCCGATACGCCCAGCCACACCTCAATGTCGTGCTCCTTGTAGAACTCCTCGTCGCGGAATCGCAGCTGCTCGATATCCAAATTCATCGATTTGGATATCTTAACACGATCGTAGGGCAGATATTCCTCGCGGCACACCAAGATCACGCGACCTGTGAAGCCCTCCTGTCGTATGGTTTCAACAGCCACAGCACCGGACGGACCACCGCCGACCACAATGAAGACACGCTGATCCTCGGGCTTGCGACGAACCATATGCTTGATGCGCTTATTCTGGGCCAAATCCGAGCGCTTGGCTCGCAGCAGCACCTGACCCTCGTTGCCGACCTCGACGCGATAGCAGGGTATGGAATCCAGGCCGGGGAAATCCTCAATATCGCCAGTATCCAGATTGAAGCAGGCACCATGCCAGGGACAACGGACACGGCCCGTTCCCAAGGCGCCTGTGTTCAAGGGAGCTCCATAGTGGCTGCACTTGGCACCGACCGCCTTCAAGGCACCGTTCTGCTTCACCAGAAGGACCCGAGTATCCTCGTCAAAGTCCACCTGCCGCATCTCATTCTCCCTGAGATCGGCGACATTGCAGGCAACGGCCACGGGTTCTGTGTACTCCACGGCATCCGACGAGGACTGTTGCGAGGACATGGTTGTGCTGGGACTCTGATTGCTGCACTTGGACTGGTAGGAGCCGACGGCACCGCCTGAATCAGCCATCATGTAAAGAGAACAAAGGGAAAACCCGATAAAGAGATATTCGTATGTATATATATGTTTTTTTTTTGATGGTGTGTGACTAGAGATAAGAACGAGACTAGGTATGCGTGGAGTACATAATAAAATTTTCCAGTTTTTCACTAGGGAAAGTCGGGCGACGTCTGAGGCTCAGGTAGCGAGACGAAGATCAGTAAAGAAAATGCCTCGCTCGTGTTCGGAAGTCTTTTTGGGACTGCTTTTGCTTTCGCTGGGATTCCTTCAGTCCCAATCCTCCCGTTCCCATTCCCAACTGAGCAGCCTTCAGGAGCTGGAGCTCAGCTCGCTGCGCACCCACAAGCAGTTGCTGCAGGCGGAGATCTCGCGCCTCTTCCTGGAGCAGCCATCCCGCCCGGAAACCCAACTCCTGCTGGACGACCTACAGCTGAGGGATCACCAGTTGACGGGGCAAATCGAAAGCCTAGAGGAGGCCGCCACCGTCGTCAAGGGAGGCAACCAAAGCACCCAGCGGCTGGCCATCAATCTGACCGCCGACTTTGAGCATCTGCAGCGAAAATTGGATGACTTGAAGCGGCAATTGGAGCAACTGGATGGCCGCTTTGGAGCCACCCAAGGCAAGCAGTTGGAGCAGCAGTCAGAGAACTCGCCTCCAGCTGTCCCTGGTTTGGGTTCCTTCCTCTGGGGACCCCTGCTAACCATGCCGGAGTTTCCACAGGGCAGTGTGGCGGCCAGTGATCACAGCAGCCATCATCAGCAGGATCACCAGGATCACCAGCAACAGCAGCATCAGGTCTCTAGTCCCTCCATTATCAAGCGTGTGCTGGACATGCTAAGGCCATCGGTAGGCGTTGCCAATCTACGCAGCCGATGGGCAGAGTCGGAAAAGTCAGCAGGAACGGTATCCGGAATGGTTGCGGGAAAACTCTCGCATCCCCTAAGCGCCGAGGAGCTACTGCCGCAGCTGCAGGAGCAGCGTAGATTCCTCGATGATGCCATCACGCGCCTGGAGCTACTGGCGGTCAAAAAGGGAGCCAAGAAAACTTGATGGAAATATAAATAGTAACCCATATAAGCGAGAGGATCCAATATTAAACCGGGACACAGATAAGTGGCGGTCATAAATATAATAACGCTGCGCCATAAATTTAAGGGAGATATCTGATAATTGTATAAGCTAAATCGAGTATCTCGAGTGCCTAACTAGATCGGTAATTATTTATAATAAAAAATGAACACTCTAATTGAATAATAAAAGAACTAAAACCATTATTTCATCTGTGAAAAGGTTGTAAGGCAGTGCTGCCCACACGCATACACTTTACACTAGCTATTTTGTGAGTCAGATCGTGCTGTACGAACGCTTACACTGTCGGTGTGAGCAGAGCCCAGGCAGCGAAACTTGTAGTCTAGGAAGTCTACCAGTAGGGCACCCCTGTTGTCATGCTTGAAAACTTAAAAAGCTAATTATCTTTAATAAAATAAATAAAATATACTACTAACTAACTTCAATTTTAATTTAGAATCTCCAAAACTTCGCTTAAATAATTGCCACGACTAGAAGTAAATTATTTACCAATAATAGAGCCAAGTTTGTGTTTGGTTTCAAATTACTTGGCATGTCCCAGGGAAGGGAAACAGCTGGCTAATTGCTGGTTACCAACGGACCACAACAAAAGCGGATCTTAGCGACAGGCCCCGTGGAATCCAAACGATTGACTCATCCGACCTGCTTCAATGTCACGAAAACTCTTACAAAAAAAAAACCCCTCCTCTTAACTCATAGTCCGGTCTTGCTACGTCATCGAGAAAAACCAGACCAGTCAGAGTAACACCTGTAAACTTGTGTTTCCACTCTAGTTGCTGGTTCTGGTTATTATCGGTTCTGATATGGCCATAATGTCCAAGCACACGCCTATGTCCCATATCTCGAGTGACTTGGCATGCTTTACGATGTTCCTACGCCTATAATATCTCTGATATATCGCCGATAAGGTAGGTGCCTATATTGATAGGCCCCCTCCATGATGCGGCGGTTTTTTTGGGGTATCGTGGGATTCGGGAAGCTAATCGGGGCGGGACCAAACATAAGGGGCTCTCGACTCGAAAACCAGCAAACATCATCGTCGTCTAGAGAATATGGCAAGTCATTTGGGTTACTCATACAGTGAATAGCAAAAATATGCTGCCAAGAACTAAGGTTTAAGGTTATCTACTTGGTTGGTGAAGTGTTTTGGCATTTTCCAAACATTTGCAGTATTTAAATAAAGCGAAATACATTTCAAAATATAATAAGCAAGTCTCTCTCTCTAAATTTTAAATATGTCAAATAAGAATAGTGTCTTCATTATCTTTTTCATTATCTTTATTTTTAATTTGTTTTATTTTGAACATTAAGGAAATATGTACATTTTATAGAAAGCGAAAAATGCCTAAGTACTTTTTCAGGCTTTTTTCAAAGTTTTTTAAATGTCTGCAATATATTTTAATTAAAAAATTAACTGAATGATGTGTAGAAAATTCTTTTAATATTTGAAAGTACAAGTAACTAAGACCAAACGAAATACACATTTTAGCACATTCTTGACACTTTCAAACTTAAGAATAAATTAGGCAGCCCTTAAAAAGGTTAAATAAATTTGTGCTAGCAATCTACCATTATTTAAATAATAATTCAGCGTCTTTTCTTTATCAGATAATTGCCTACCTGATCGATAACATTAACAAATTTGAGTATATAAGACCTTGAGTTAGTTAAAACCCTCGTAATTTTAAATAACTTTTCTTGAGAGTGTGGAAAACTGCTTTTAGATCCTTTAATACCTTTTATACTATTAAAAAAATCCCTAGTGCGTAGTACAAACTTTCGTTACTGTGCGTACAATTCTAGCCGCCACTGTAGCCGCATACAACATTTGTTAACCTCTCTTTCTCGACTCTTTTTCGATTCTGTCCGTCTAATTAGGAATGACTCGCCATGTTAATCTTAGATTTGGGTCTCTCTTACACACGCGTGTCTAAATAATAAAAACAAAAACCGGTTGGCCGGGGGCTGTGACTCAAGCTGTGGCCAATGCCAAAGCCCAAATAATAATAGTATGTAGTCGTAGCAATAATAATAATGTAGATAATGTACGAGAGCAACAATTGCCTGAGAAAACAACACAGCGCAGCGGCGGAACAGGTCTCACCTGAATTATTTAAGTATGTGTTCGCGTTGGGAAAGGATTCCGATTTCCGATTTTAGATTAGCAGCCGAGAAGGAGAGTTTGTATGGTTTTAAGAGAATCCACAATTATGTTCACTGGATTTATTAAGAGCTTTCTCAACGCTTAAACGCCGGCAGTTCTCGGAGGAATGAATCGCTGGCTATGACGGTGACCGGCGATGAAGCCGCCAATGTAAGCGAATCGAATGGGGGGCAAATATGCAAAAAGTCAAAGGCAAGAGCAAGAGAACAGGGCAAGAGAAAGAGAGAAGCGAGTAGGGAATAAAGAGAGGGAAGAGGTGGAATGAAGATGGGAGTAACTACGGCCACAGTGGATATCGATTGGCAGAAACAGCGTCAAATATTAAAAGGTTCTGTTCTCTTCCCCAAGCATTTGATATATTTTTAACCTTTTCTAAATGTATTTAAATACCTATTAAACTTGATTTTTTATAAACCAAAAATGGAGTTTTATCAGCTAAAAATATTTATTACTTACACATTAATTTAATATTGAAAAGGAAATTACTTTATTGTAAACTTTCGAGCAATATTCACTGTGGCAATGACGCAGCTAAGAAGCAAACAAGTTGCGCACTCCCGCTGTCTCTTTCCCTATTCCCCCCAATCTCTTTTGGGGGTCTCTCATAGTCGCTGAGACAATTATCTAACCGCCTGCCGCCCCCCAAAACCACCGACAAGCCCACAGAGCAGCCCCACAGCTCCGAACCGGGTCATTCCCACTCTCCCAATCTCAATCCGTATTAAGTTCCCATACAAAATGGCCTTGTTCGATCGGTAAAAGGAGCACGGCGCAATGGCGGCTATCAGCGGAATCATCTGCGACATGACCGCACACTTTTCCTAATTACTGCCACGGGAGAGTTGGACTCGAGTTGGATAGAAAGTATACAGCTGCTCTGTACATTGAAATAACTGGCCTATTTGTATTGGAAACTAATCAATAATAAGATCGAAACGGACTTGGTTTTAAACTACTTTTACATTTACTACGGCAACATATATCAGGGGTGCCACAGAAATCGCTGAGAATTGCTTCAATCCATTGAAATTTGACTACAAAATTAAATAATACAAGTAAAATACGTTGACGTTTAAGTATTAATTGATTCTTAATCAAATATAGAATAATATTATTGAACAAATTGTTACGATACATTAAAGATCATGAAATAAGGATCATTAGATCTCAAATATTAATACAAATAAAAAAAATAGATAGTTGATTGTAATATATATTTATGTTTTAACTCTTAATATTATCCTCAATATTCAGATATTATATTCCAATAATATTAAATAGATGTTTTTTGGGGTATTCTGATGGCTAAAAAGCCAGTGATTACCAAAAGTAATATACATATATTTTGATTGCCCATGAAAATATTTACTTAATTATAATAAAATATTGGAAAAAATTACGTAAAGTGTAAGAAAATGCAAAAAAGGAATAAGTTGATTACTTAAATGTTTATACCTAATATATTTGATAATATTGCAGTTGAAATTATAATTTGAAATATTAAGAATAATAAAAACTAATACATTAAAGCTTTCTTTCGCTTAAATACTCCAAACGGATAATTACAAACGGCAAGGGTATACAAGCTTCGACTTAAGTTAGTTCTTGCTGTTTTTTTGGTCGCATATATTTTACACTAATGAGATAGTTTATAGCCATAACAATTGGGTTACTCGATACTCAAGGCTTTGTGCAGTTAAACCCAAACATGACGAAGTGCACAGGAAAAATGTTGCTAGGCAACTAATGCTAGAAATGTGTACTTTATGTTGAGCAACACAACAGGTGCTGGCCACCACTCTGCGGTGATTGTTGCACAGATTCATTAAACTTTAATGCTTAGTAAATCCGTTGTTTATAAGCCAGATTTGGAAAACACATTTTCAGCAGTCTTTTTCCTAGATAATCATTTCATTTTAGGCGGAATTTGCACACAAGTTTACTTTAAAATTAGCTTAAAATAAAAAACAAACCTTGTGTGTAACTGCTTTAAATTCAAGTAGAGATGTTGTTAATTTTCAAAAGTTTAAATTATCTTAGCTGACATTTTTTATTAGCTGGCACTCCAATTAACACTCAATTTAATTTTCTAAAAAAAAATAACAGGAGGGAAATTACGTTTCTAGAAACCAAAGGATTTCAAGGGTAATTATGTTCAAGGCAACCAGTAAACCGCGTTCAGGCGTTTCACAAGGTTTCGCAATTTGTTTTTAATTCAAAGCCACTTTAACTTATTGCTTTTAACTAAAACCATGAATAAATTCTTTACAAATGGTAGGTTGGGGTGGCGAGGGGGGTATATTTGCTATAATTACCTGTGGTTTTCTCTTTTTTCGGTGTACTGCCCGTGGTTTTGTACTCCTTGCAGTTAATGGATCCCATTGTGTATATGTTTCGGTCTTGATACCACTGTGCGTTGAGTATTTTCAAAGGTTGGCTGTTTCGAAAAACGTTTTTCAGAATTTTTAACACTTTTTTCGTTGGTCCCAAAAAAACTGTAATGCGTATTGTTACCTCGGTCTGTTCGGCTGTCTCCGTAGAATGTTCCTGATTCCAATATTTTGTGCGTGGGCCAAGTTTAGAGTTAATCGACGACAGGGCTGCCACCTAAAAGTAAGTTCACCGTTTTAAATTTTGTGCTTCGCTACTTTCCACTTCCGAACAATCAATCAATGCACTTGAGCGCCTTATCAGTTAGTTATTTCTACGTGCTCTAATTATTTGTTTAAATTTTTTTGTTAGCCTCGTCGAGCCTGGCCGGACTCTGGCTGATTCATTTTCAATTGGAAATTCCGTATTAGTAAACGTTTTGGAGATGAGAGAGTGACTGATGGAGACGACTGCTAATCGCCAAACAAACGACGCATCTTTGTTTATTTGCGAAGGCTGCCTCTTCTTACACTCACCACCACTTCTCTTGCCAGTTGGAACAAAAACAAAAACAAAAACAAAACTTCCAGTTCCAATGGAACGGATGCGACAGTCGGAGAGCGTGCAACAGGTCTGGGGTACAAGGCACAGCTGCTGCAGAAACCAAGAACCGAAAACGTGATGGGAGAGAGCGAGAGACCACGTCTGTCCCGAGTGAGCAACGAACCGCGTATGACGCTGGAAGCTTCGGGCCTCCAGTCCCGTCGGCTACAAGTGTGCGCCGACAGTCGAGGGCCAAGATAGTAGCACTCGTAGTTGGGGCGTATTCGTAAATGCATTTTACTATATTGTATGCTTGCATTTTGTGTTTATTATTTGTTTTAGAACAAAAACAAAGCCAGTTTAGCTCGGCTAGATTTGGAGCTTTGCCCTGATCGAAAATGCTTAAGCTTTGAAAAATGTTTAAAGCTAATAATTTATAAAAACTCATTTTTAAAATTTGTAATAATTCATCCTAATAGACGTTGCAATTAAAGTATTTAATATAAAGTATTCAATAAGAATTCAGTGACTTGGACCTACTGTCATGGCCACAGCTGTACGCATTACTCGACCAGTGTATGTGTGCGTGTTAACGTGTCTTTTTAACTAACGCAAACGGCGCGACCTTGCCGCCGTCGCACTTCACTTCCAATTCCAAGCAATCTCTGCCACCTCCTTTACACCGGCCACGCCTTTCACCCCACCAGCACCGGTTTTAATTTGGAACGGCCAGCAGTTAACACAATTATAATAATAATAATAATAATAATAAAGAGAGTAAGAAAACGGCGCACACAATTTAACCTTCGCAGAGTTACAGACCAATGCACTCTCCGCATATAATCCAATCCAATCCGATCCGATTCACCTGTTGCCAGTAGGCACTGTAATGGAATCGGTGCCGGTTAAATTGCATCACCGAAATATCGCAACTAGAACAGTTAAAAGACTTGGTCGTTTCCGCTGCGGTTTTACCCCGCGACAAGTTACGAATAACACTTGTTCCCAATTCACAGTTACTAACAATACTTCGTTCATAATTAAATACAAAATGCCGGTTGTTTTGGCACGCCATAAAAACTTGTTGATAAGTGTGCGACAGATATCGAAGAGTCTATAGAAGTCACGGACAAGGGTTCTGTGTGCCTACAATCTTCGATATTGTTGGGTATATAAAACTATAAACACTATAAACTATGTATATAAAACATAAACATATTTATAGAATTAACATTTAAGGGCATCCGGTATCTATCATTTAATAATGGTCTCTTGGTATTATTCCGCACACCTTATCTAAATCTCTGTCCTAAGACTGCTTTGCTTTGTCAGTGTCTTGAAGGTAACTGACACTTGTCAATCAGACTTTAAGAGAACGGCTCAAGATATTCAAATTTTTAAATAACTTACACCCTGCTTATCAGGGTTGCCAGAATTATATATATACCGCATAACAATTTTACTAAAAAACATATTTACTATAAGGAAAATAACAAATATTTAGTAAGATTAAAAACAAAACTTCTTCGACATGCCTACATTTTACCCTTGCAATAATGACCCAATTTATTTATCAATCTCGGCCAAAAATGGTAAACTTGTTACCAAAATTATAAAAAGATTTGTTACAAAAAAACAACACATACATATATATATCATAAGAAACTATAACTATGCCCTTCACTGTGTGCACGAAGCAGGGAGCGTGAGTGTGAGGGGGACAGAAGGTCCTCTGCCAGCCGGCCCCACATTCCATTCCACTGGAAGGAGCTCGTTTGCGCGTATGTGTGCCCTGCGCAGATGCATTTACATATGAATGAACATTTAACTGTGTCTGGAGTACGGAGTCTTACTTACATTTTGTAAATAATATATTGTTTCTCCGCCTTTACCCAGCTGGGAAAAAAGCTATTATTATTGCCGAAACTAGCGCTGAAAGTTCGCTTGTTTACAACTCTGCAGCGTTGCCGGACTGTTTTGAAACGAGGCGCGCTTTGATTGTGACCGAATTTCAGTGAATTTTTCAGATGAAATATAAAGAATATTAAAAGCTTTTTCTCACTCTGACTTGCTAGAATTAACTTAATCTGTTAATGGAGACTAATAAATAAATGTAATTAAATGTTGAACAAACCCCGAAGAAGGTCACAATTACCATTCCTATATACCGATAGTGTCATCCCTATTGTGCCAACGTGCTTGGTGCGTTCGGCGGTTTTTGTTTTTTTTTTGGTAGAGTAGGTTCCGCTGTAGTTTCTGGAATTATGGTGACCACCGGTGGACAGTTGCCGGATAAGAGTCCGGACCGGGAGCCCGAGGTACTGAAGTGCACGTCGGCGGTGACTGGACTGCCCCAGAAGCGCTTCTACCGCCAGCGAGCGCACTCGAACCCGATAGCGGACCACAGCTTTGACTAGTAAGGAGGAATACCTCAAATTCAAGTTCCCTAACCCGCTTAATATCTGTTTTATTATGCAGCCCCGCCCGGCCGCAGGATGTGGACTGGCGGTCGCTGTACCCCAGTATCAAGGATTGCCAGCAGGTGAGCTTCGCAGACATTGGCTGCGGCTACGGCGGCTTCCTGGTCACCCTGGGCGAAATGTTTCCCGACAAATACGCCATTGGCATGGAAATCCGCGTCAAGGTCTCGGACTACGTTGTGGATCGGATCACGGCGCTGCGCCATAAGAGTGGCGAAGCGGGCGCCTACCAGAACATCGCCTGCATTCGCACCAATGCCATGAAGTATCTGCCCAATTACTTTGCCAAGGGCCAGCTGGAGAAGATGTTCTTCCTGTACCCGGATCCGCACTTCAAGCGGGCCAAGCACAAGTGGCGCATTATCAACCAGGCCCTGCTCTCGGAGTATGCCTACGTGCTGAAGAAGGGCGTGAGTTTATTAAAGGGGAAAGCACACTCTTAACTTGGTTAAATCATCAACCTTTAACCTTTCCCTCCAGGGTCTCGTGTACACCATGACGGATGTGAATGACCTGCACACGTGGATTGTGGCACATATGGAGGAGCATCCGCTGTACGAACGCCTGACCGAGGAGGAGGCGGTATGTAGACCCATAAACATAAGCCAATCTTCATGGGAAACTCTCTCTCTTTCCACAGAATGCTGATCCCATCACCCCAAAGCTATACCAGAGCAGCGAGGAAGGCGCCAAGGTTGTGCGTAATAAAGGCGATCATTTTCTGGCCATTTTCCGCCGTCTGTAGCGACGCGATTTATTCTTTTATAAACGTAAACAATAATTTAGTCAAAACTTGGAAAATAAAGATCGATCGGTTATTATGAAAGGATCATCATATTGCGTAGTCCCAGTCCCTCGCATGTGACCAGTGTCTGGCCGGAACTCTCTGTAGCGATCTCGAACTTAACCCCAGTCATTTGCTCGGCCACATAGATGGCAGTGCGTGCGTGCTTAGTCAGCGGACCAGTGAGCATACCCGAGCATCCATTGGCCAGCGCCATAAATATAATTAGCTGATCTTGCATATGTGCGTCCACACAGATCTCCTTGCGTGTGTATTCGGTTAATTTGCAGGCGGCATTCGAGCCGAGCACATGTCCGTTCATCTTCTTCTCGCCCACAGCGCCCGAGCCGAGCACACAGCCCGATGATGTGTGAGCAGTTACCAGAATAGCGGCTCCATTGTCGGTGGCCATGGTGGTTGGCAGCTTCTTTGGCTCGATATGACAATCCTGGGCTGGCCACAGCCGATGAATCTCGCGACGTGCCGTCTGTTGCATGTCCAGGGAAATGCTCATGGGCAGTCGACCGGCGCAGTAGGCCACGCCGCAAATCTTCTCAAGATGACCAAAGTTGAGGAGCTGCCCGGCCACCAGTTGATGCACGGGCTTCACATCCAATAGGCAGCGCCCGTTGCCGCGCGGAAAGAAGCCGTGATACAAGAGCTTCAGATCAAAGGCAGCACCGAAGCGTTTAAGATTTGGCAGCAGCACCTGCTGTATATATTCCACTTGCGGAGCAAAGCTAACGCTCGTTCCACCGGTGGCGTCCACTTGCGACGGGCCGCCGGCGAAGAGGAGGACGGGAAGGGCCATCTGATAGATCAGCGTAATACTGGCAGCTGTCCGAGCAGCTACACGGAATTTACCACAACGAATGGTGTGCGGTGTGAACTCCAGTACGGTGGATAGCATCGTATTTCCCACCACAGACGCATCGGATATGTCACGCAGCAGCTTAACGCCGTGCATGTGCTGGTGCGAGAGTCCCGGCTTGGGGCGATTGGCCCGGATCTTCACCACGCGCACGGGCTTGCTCAAGATGCAACTGAAGCTCAGAGCGTTGCGCAGAGCCTGTCCGCCGCCCTCCAGATAGGATCCATCAATTTCCACAAAGTCGGTAGCATCCATCTCGGAGTGAAAAAATGTTTTCTCTTCTCTCTCTCTAGTCTAGGACTTGACACTTCACACCGGGTACTGCCAGTAACTGTTTGGGTTTTCCAGTTATTTCGTAGACTGGCCGAACCTGTGACAGCAAAGTCAGAGTACGAAATTTTCATTCATTCTATTTTAAACATATTTCGGCTTATTGTGAAAATATTGCCCGGATTTTAGCATTCGATAGGCCAGTGTGACCGTCTCTTGCGCTTTATTTCATTGCCTGGCCACTGGTCACACTTAAGCGCTCATTAGGCAGCGTTGCCAGACCGCCGCGGCGGTGCCAGACATTTTTGTGCAATTTGGTTCTTTAACATAATAAAAGCTGTCCAAAAGTATGCTGCAAAAGTCTTAAGTTGTCCACAAAAACAAAGGTTTATTTAATTTGAAATATGTACAAATTATTCATTGCAAGTTCGCAACCGGCTGGCCAATGAGTTAAACCACAGAGAAGGATCCTTAGGCGTTACCCACGGCACCTGATCCTCAGAGCACTTAACAAACGAAGATAGCTTATATTTTGTCTATTATGATTGTTTTGTTTTTGTTATTGTATTGTTATTTGTTGTATATGATTGTTAATTGAAAACGCTACACCTATAAAAGGTTGCTATTATTGCTATATTATTCATTGCAAGTTTTGATTTGCTGATTCTGTTGAAAAGTTCAGGAGAAAATTCCTGTAAATTCTGCTAGGTTATTTTAATTTATTATTGTTTGCTTCATTCCGTTAGAGCTTTTGTTTATGGAACAAGTCACAGTAATTAATTCACTTTTTATTCCATTATATCCTTTCATTTCTTTCATTTCGTTTTAATTAAGTTTAGATTTATATTGTTAAAGTTATTTTGTTCAGTTTCAAGTTATTTTTACTATGCCTTTTAATAGGTTCTTTCCTGCAGGTATTATCCTAACTTAAATTTTAGTTAAAACAAAAATGTGTCCATTATTATTTATATGCTGCTCAAGTAAAACAAAATAGAAGAAAAATATAAGTATTAGATCGAAAATCAAACCTTTTTTTGTTGTTATTTTAAAAGTATAAAAAAGTTCAATACATTTTAAATGAAAATCCCCAAAAGAAATGATTCGGTTCTTACAAGATTGGAGTGTTATTGCATTGAAATATATAGAGATATAAGCTTAGGGTTAACTTCTGGCGAAGATTAATATATATTCGTTATGAAGACAAATTACTTTTCAATAGTTTTTCTAATAGAGTTTTCAATAGATAGTTCTTAATGCCTCTTAGTTTGCCTAAAGGTATTTATTATTATTTACTTATGCTTAAATTCAGGCTTTTGTCTACTTAAAGGCGGAAAAGCCTTGAGGCCCAAACACTCCCCCCCACTCCCCTTGGATATTTAATTTTGTTCAAGTACACACACACACACACACACACACACGGAGAGAGAGAGGGGCACACATGCACACACACGTGCGTTACATTTCAAATAGCGCATAAATTTTGAAAAGTCCATGCAAAATCAAAACGAAATTTCCTTTGCCGGACAGCCGCCCACCATTTCGTTGAGCGGGGCAGGCAGGGGGGAGGGGGGCAGCTCCTTTGCGGGGCCACATGTGCCCAGCTCCTGCCCCCCACCCCTTCCGCATTCCCCATCACCCCCAACTCCTCTTCCCCTATGCTCCACAGAATTACGCATGCTTTCAGCTCTAGGCATTGTTGTTGTTGTTGTTGTTGTTCTCGGGTGGACGCTGCCTGGAAAAAGAGAGGAGGAGATGGGGTTGGTTTTTGTCAGCGGGGGGATGAAGCTTAAAATGTGCAGAAAGCATAAGCCTAAGCTTTTTTATCGCTTCGACCATGAGACAGGCCAGGCCAGGCCAGACCAGCGTTTCTGGCTTTGCCAAAAAAGTGAAAGTGGTCCAAGTACACGGTGAGAAATTGCCATGGCAACAGGAAACAAATTTTCGAAATTTAAATTCTTTCGAAAACCTCATAAATTGATTGGAAATTCTTAGTGATTTTGGTTTTAAAAGATTGATTTCAACTGGTTTTTGAAACCATTTGAATATTTATGTATCTTATTACATTTTTATTTCAAAATTAAGGATTTTCATATGCTTAAATTAGCTTGTTTGAAGAATTGGTTAATACGTTACATATTGTTCTTAGAGGGATTTTTTTTAAACAATCTGTTGTGTGATTTTACATTAAATCCTTTATCTTAGTGCTTTAGTGCTTTATCTTTGTAGGAAAAACATTTCAGGGGTGCCACAGAAATCGCTGTGGATTTGCAACCAGTGGGAGAGAATGGTGAACAGAAAGAGCATGGAAATAATTTGATTTTGAACCAAAATCCACTTAAAATTTCTTTGTTTCTTTAAAGATATACATATAATGATATATATAGCATAATTTCAAACACCATTTAATATAATTTTTAAGCCTTAAGCTATTTCTTTATTACTTTTGATTATTTTCCTAGCAATTATCAAAAATTTAAGGTCGAAAGGCTTATATTTATATTTCCTTTCAATATTTCAATGTAAACTTAACTTTTGATTTTTATATATAAAAGAGAATTTCTCTCAGTGTCCAAATCCCGCTCGTACACACACACACACACATGGCGAATTT
Organism: Drosophila kanapiae; assembly: GCA_008042475.1. Classification (NCBI taxonomy): domain Eukaryota; kingdom Metazoa; phylum Arthropoda; class Insecta; order Diptera; family Drosophilidae; genus Drosophila; species Drosophila kanapiae. The sequence continues at coordinate 94,968 of VNJM01000025.1, read as the reverse complement.
GAATTGTGTTTGTGTATAGTTGAAAGTTTCAATATTGGCTCAGCCAGCAGTGTGCTGTGGGTGGGGCTAGGTGGGCCTGGTTGGCTCTGCCTGCACAGAAAACTGCCCAAAAAACGCCCACAGTGACAGCACATAAGCGCACACACACACACACACACGCACTTAGGCCCCGTGTATATATTTACATTATTCATGCACACACACACTCACACTCAGGGCCTTTTGAAAAATGCGTTTTATTCAAAGCGGAAGCAGCTGCCCTGACCAAGGGGTGGAGCAAATGGAAGGGGACTGGACGGACTGGAGGTCCTGCGGGATTTTGGGGACTTTAGACTTCAAGGTCTCGTCCTGCTTGGTTCGACTCAGCAGCATTTCCCTAACCCGATCTATTAGAGATCTTCAAAAAGGAACTGAACTTTAACTATAATTTAAATATAATTAAAATGAAATAATTAAATATTTAAACATTAATTTAAATAAACAAATGTTAAGGAATGATTCGAAATTAATTAAAATGATGTCACAAAATGGTAACTTACTAATAAACCATTTCTCCGCTGACTGAGACCTAAAATATTCACTTTAAATCCATGGGGAGTGCTACAGAAAATACTAGAGATCCTGAAAACCTGATAAAGGTGTCCAAACTTATGATTCAATTGGGAAAAAAACACTGAACTTTTACCTAAAAAATTACATTTCCAACCTTTTTAAGGATTTAAATAATCGTAGTGATTTCTGGAGTCTCCTATTATATTAATAGTTTTATTTTTCCCTTAAAGTTAGTTAAACTTTTTGTGTCAAATAAAACTATTAATCTTTTCCCCTTAATTCCCTTAAAATCCTTTCTTGGCAGGGCATTTACACAGTCAGCCAAGTCCTGTGGATCAATCTTCTTTCTCCATTTCGCAATCCACTTTCACTTTCACTAGTTTCGATACTCACACACACAAACGAAACCAATTGTCACATTCTCAAACTCAGACACACACAAGCACACATGCAGAGTTATGTGATTATATAGTACATCCCCCACACTCCCCACCTTGAGCCTTTAGGGGGGTTGGCCAAGAGAAAGGGCGCGAAGGACTTTCTCCCCAGGGCATTACCATTTTCGTATGCAAAAAAGAAATACAAATTTTAAAGTGAGGCCAAGATAGAGACTGGGAGTTACCCCGTTTTTTGGGTTTCTGTGGATTGAAAGAGTGTGCAATATCTAATTTAAAAAGCAGAATTTACACAGAAGTCCTTAGCGCTTTTAATCCTTTAGAAAAAGGTGTCTAAAAGTATGCAATATGATTTTAGAAGGGAAATTCCTTATAAATTGAGCTTTTTGTAACCTTTTTTCGTCATATTTTAAAGTGAAATCAAGAAAATAACCCCGCCTATAATATACCCCATCATAAGCACACACACACAGGAATATTCTCATCCGTTGTTTACGCAAAAACATCAGCAGTGTCCATATGTTATGTGTGTGTGTGTGTGCCGGCATAAGTGTAAGCCGCTTTTAGGCGCTGCTAACAGCGCAAAAGCGCCTTTAAAAGGTTTTAAATTTTCCCCGAGGAGCAAGCTAATTCCCGGCCATATGCTAATGTTTCACTACAAAAAGAAAAAGAACAGAATTCGATTCGGGCAACCTGCATCGCGGCGTCTTCTCCACTTTCACTTGCCTTTACCCATTGCCCTGACCCGCCTTAACGCGGTTTGTCTTGGCCACAAGATGCCGCCAAAGAGCCCCGTCTAACCGCCTCAGTTTTTCTCATTTTCTATTTTCCATTTTCAGCGGCACTGCAGCGAATGTGCAGCGGAGTTTAAGTGTGTGTCTGTGCTGTCATTTTGGCCTTTTTCCGGACAAATCAGAACTTAATTTAAGGCCGAAAAAAAGGCGAAGTTCGCTGATGTAATAAGAGATATTTTTTATGTATAAAAAACAATCTAAATTAGATGTTTTTTTGAGGTATTTCTATGGAGTTTCTATTAATATTTCATAGTAATATGGAGTGCCTTGATTTCTGTCTGTTTAACATAATCTATATTTATTTCAATATGTAATTATTTTAAATAACGTTCTATTTATACATTCTGTAATTCCCCATTTGTCGCAGGGGGACTTTAATTGATTTAAATGTTAAATCCCTTAAAGCATCTCCTAAATATCTTCTAGCTACATAATTCCCTAGATTATATGTAAGTTAAAGTATAATTATTTTTGAAGCCGACTTGGCTGCACTGAATAGTGCCAGCATATCAGATTTTTCAATCAAAAGACTGGCTGGCACACACCCACACACCAACATACACACACTGGCTAACACAATGGATCGGTTTTCGTTTCGTTCTACCTGAGATGCCATTACTTTTCCTGATTTTCCACCGGATTAAGTGCAGCAAGGTGTGTGTGCACCGTAGTCCTCATTGTTCCCAGCGCACACTCGCACACTCACGCGAGACTCATTAAGTTGGCGTGCAACAATAAATTACAGTGATTCGACATGAACACACACAAGCAGACACACAGACACAGACACGCGGAAAAGGAAGGAAAATGCCGAAGGGAAAAACCACTCTCTCGGCCGTCCTTGAGCGGCGATTGTATTTCTTTGGATTGGGTTTATGCGGGATTTTTAGAAATTCATCCATTGGAGTTGTAAGATTTTAATGTAAAAAAAAAGGGGAAGTAAATATACAATTTAAGACAAGTACCTTAAGTATTTTCAAGCGCTTAAAACACTTTTAAAAAATAAATAACAAGTTTATAAAGAAAATACCAGCTATGACTAGCACTTTTCCTGCAACTTAGCTTTTAAAGTTAAGACTTCAGAGATCAAATTAACAAATAATTCAAAACAAATTAACTGAATTCGCACTTGGGAATTTCAAGGTGCCTTCTTTGCAACAAATTTAACTACGTTAAAACACCAGAGGGCGCATTTTGTCCCCCTCTTACATGTGAACTCTTCTGGACTTCCTATTCCCAATAATAATAATAATATTCCGAAATTCTTAAATACGCATAAACCCTTGTTCCTGTCCACACCTGACATTCGGTATAATCAACGGCATTACAACTCCACTGTGCAGCCAAGTGCAAGTGCTGGGCATCGCCCACTTTATCCATTCTCAGCTTGAACTTCGTTCGGTCCTCGGAGCAACGATGTTCGGCTTTTTTTTTTTGGTTTTTTGATTTTCCGAGCACAGGAAACCCATCGTCGTCGTGGCGTCGCCACCACCTGTAGATTTTCCCCGATTTCGGCAATGGCTGCATTCCAAATGATGAACGGCGCCTTTTAATTGGACACGGTCTGCGTGATTGCGCTCCTCCTGCACTGCCCAACCCTGCTCGGCTCTGCCCTATCCTGCTGCGCCTCAAGTGTGTATGCGTAAGGGGCACTGAGAGAAATTAACAGGACGTTAACAGGACAAAGAGAAGCCATTGTTTGGTGTGATTTTCTGTATAATAATAAGTAATATGTTTAGGAATAATATTTTTAAGTAAATCTCTCATTTTTTTGACCATGAAACTGCAGTTGAAAACAAAGTTGTTTTTGTATAGATTCCAAGGAATAAATAAAGAAAATATTTGCCTAAAAACGCGCGTTGAACCAAGCAATATTTACAGAAAATTAGGTAGAGCATATTTCATGGTCTGTTCTTTGAATTAAATAATAAATAAAATTATAAAAAAACATATAAATAAAAAAAATTCAAGTTTCTGAAGGAAACTTGTAATAAAAACTATTATTTTCTTTTTCTGAATCCCGAAACCCACTGGTTTTTCCCAGTGTTCCCAGAATTTTCAGCCCTCTGCCTGAAGTAAGAGGAAAATCACGTTTCAAGTTCAACATTATCATCATCATCATTATGTGTAATTACCAGGGACAAGGCCGGGCCTGAATCCTGGGCCTCAACAACATCGCATCTCCATCGCTAACCCAGTTAGGAAAATAAAACTTGCAGGCTGTGTGTAGTTTACATTCTTTATTTCGGTTCAAAAAAAATTCATTTTCTCTGTCTTGTGTGTGTTCTTTGTTGTTGACAATTTCGTGGGGAGGGGGGGCTTTCTATTTATATATATATATTGATATATATATTTCAAATATATATATATATATAATCATAGCGATACACATAGACTGCGCTGATACTCGTGCATAAATTCATTTGTTTTGGCGGTTCCTGGGATACCGATTTGGATTTTGGGGGTACATCGAGATAGGGGAGGATTTCTGGCGTGATCCAGATATATGTATATATATATATATGTCCACATATACAAATATATATGTTAGCTTGATGCCCAGTTATATCGTAATTTTTCTTTCGCTCTATAAAATCTTGTTTGTTTTTTTTGTTTAAAATTTCCTGCCACCAGTTTGGTATTGTTTTCTTTGTTTATTCTTTCGGTTGCTTTGCCATAAGTTTGCAAAAAAAATATACAAATTTACACGCACAGAATATAAATTAAAAAATGGCATTATTAATTAATTAATTAATAAAACCCTTTGCGTGGTGGCCCTGGTGGTGGTGGTGTTGGCATTTGGAGGAGAGAAAAAAGGTACACGGTTCCTTGTCGAATTATTGTTTTCTTCTCGTTTTTTAGTATTTAAATTTTTTTTGTTTTAGTCAAAGTTCCACTACACACGCACACACACACACACATACATATATATATATATGTATATATATTGAGACCATTGGAAAGATCAACGCTTTTGGCTGCTTTATTTTCGTGTTTATAGTTCTCACTTGGTGCTTTTCAAAAATTTCCATTAAATATACATATATATTTCGTATATATATATGTGTATAATTTGTAGGTTTCATGCGGGGAGTCTCGTGCTCCCGTTTTTGCTTTTCTTTTTTTATATTTTAATAATTAATTGCTAAAATTTAACATGTAGTTGCTACATAATTCAAATATGTTTTCCTTTTTTTTTTCGTTTTCTTTTCTTCAAGTGTTTTCAAGTTAAATCTCTTTAATGTTTGTTTCAAGAAATTGCCTCGAAAGAGTGCCCAAGAGTTTCCTGTTTCATGTATTGCTTTTGAGACTTTAAACAAAAAAAAAAACTATACTTTAGTTTAGATCCAAGTTGGAACAGAAAACCGGGGGGAAGAAAGTACATATATGTCAGTTCGGTGATCCGAAAAAATGTGATAGCCCTGCAAGGCTAGGATAATGTGATTTCTGATTTATAGAAGTATGCTTTCAGTGTGTCCATACCAAATTTAATGTGTTGCCCAGATTTCAGATCATAATTTTGTGATAATTCATATTTCTCCTTTAAAAAATAAATCCCTTCAATTGGTAAAGTGTGTTTTGAGTTCAAAAAACCATTTAAATAATGACTAGAAGTAGGCTTTAATACTTTACTCTCGTTTTAACTGCAAGGAATTTATTGCTTTTGTGTTTTTTTATCACCAAAAGTATTAAGAACTTTGTGTTAAGTTACAAAGTTAAAAACTTCATTAAAAGCGGACCAATGTTACCACACTCAAATAATTAAAATTGTTATCGTTATCGGCTTATTTGCAGGACTATCGCAATCACTAGTTTCGCTTCCGCTTTGCTTCGTTTGTAATTCTCAATTGGTTTTTTCGTTGTTGAGATAATTTGAAGGGGACGTTGGTTTTTAGTGGGTCGTGGTTGGGATTAACAACTACTGCCCCTCTCTCTGTGTTCACCGCTGCCCCGCTCAAGGCCGCCGCCCCCTTAACATATTTATTATTATTATTTTATTTTTTTTTTCGGCTAAGTTGCGTAAGTTGTCATGTGAGCAACAAATTCATGGTAGCTGGCCAAACTGTAAAGATTCAAATTTAAACTGATGACAATGTTGCGCAACTCGGGTGTCGGGGGATGGGCGGCCCAGGGGGACGATTAAGCCTAGAATATGTATAGGGGGTGTGTATATATATATATATATATATATAGCATATAAACAATTACATTTAAAGTTATTTGTTTTAGTTTTACGTATAATTAGTTGACACTTCGCTTCGTCTTTGTATTTTGTAAGTTGCATTTTGGCATTTGTTTCCTTAGTTTTGTATTTGGAAATATCCTGGCTGTATTCTTCTATTTGTTTTGTTTTCTTTGCATTTGTTTTTATTGCTAACGAGGTAGATATCTATTACTTGCTGCCGAGGTAATCCTTTTATTTTTTAAGTGGTTCTTTGCTATAGCTATTCCGCATCCTGCCATCGTAATAATTCGATAAAAAAAATATTTTCGTATTGCACACAGTAAAACACTACCAACACTGACGGTTGCAATGCATTTCGCAAAGCAAATGTTTCGATTTCGTTTTCAATTTCAACTAAAAGTTATTTTGCCTCGTCTGCTTTTAAATCCCTCTTTTTGCTATTTAATTTTAATTATTGTTTTTCTTTTCCCGATTTTCGTCTTTGTCCAATAAATGATATGCACAATTGTTGATATATAGTATAGGAGACAATATTCTGCAGCTTTCTATCGTTCTCTGCTCTGCCAAATCGGAATTTTTGTATCTATGTACAGGCGTCTTGGAGTTTGCAGTTGATGTGTCCTGGAGTTTGGCTCAAAAGGTGGACTTCTTTTTGGCTGTCAGTTGTTCATCGTAGTTCTTCGTATTTCTTTATATTTCTTCATGTTTCTTTATATTTCTTTATATTTTTCTTCATGGATCTTCATATTTCTTTATAATTCTTCATGGTTCTTAATATTTCTTTATATTTCTTCATGGTTCTTCATGTTTCTTCATGTTTCTTGATGTTTCTTCATGTTTCCTTCTATTTCTTCATGTTTCTTCATATTTCTCCATATTTCTTCATACTTCTTTAAGTTTCCTCATATTTAAATTTAAATTCTAGGCTCATACTACAATTACTAACACAATTTTGTCTTTATAATTTCTGGAGAACCGCCGAAAATTGTTAGTATCTTGCTGTATGTATGTCCTTTAAGCCAACGAAAAAAAACGTTTGAAAAAATTATTTGAATTACGCCGATTGCACACGCTAAAATACTTATAAATCCTGTGAGCAAAATGAGAGCTTCTCTTGTTTATACATAAACGTGTATATATCCTTCGATTTCGTCCTGTGTCCTCGCGTCAAACGGTGTTTTTTTTTGGGGGGCTCGTGCGGGTGTGGGGGGTGTCCGAAATGTTTTTTCAATTCACCTAAATTTTGATCCGTTTGAGGACATTGGACGACTGCCTTCGCATTGCAGGATAACCCAATGGATTCGATTTCGATTGCCGCCTGGATGCTGAAAGAAAAGAAAGCGATGTTTAGTTGGTGGGGCTGTGGTTGTGGGTGGGCTGTAGTCGAGATTAATGCCCCTGTCAGGGGGGGAGGTAGGTAGGTTGGTAGAGGGAGAAAAGGCTAACCCGAAATCGGCTGGGTTAGCTAATTAGTCAACGTCGTTGCCGGACGACAGATGATGACAAGGCGGCAGCACGGATTCACGGATTTACTCAGTATCTGTTGGGTATAGCTGTAGTTGTATATGTTCGCTGTATCTGTTAGATATAAGCTGTAGCTGTAGCTAGTACAGTGCATATTGTTTGCATAGGAAACATATTCATCCAATTCAGGGCTTTAGTTTTCAAAACAATTAAATGCGTGCTTAAAAGTATGCAATGCAATATGATTTGCTTTTTGTAGCATACTTTTTAGCACTTTTTGCTGAGATTTTCCACAGAAATCGATGAAGATTTCGATGCTTTTCAGAGAGTTTTGTAAAATTATTCGTAAAGTTATTAAATATCTGTTAGGATTGTCTTATATTATATATTTTCTATATATTATAGACTTTTCAAATGTAATTTTCAGCAAAATTCATTTTCCCCTAAACTACAAATTGTAAAACACTCAAAATACGAACTAAGCTGTATTTACTGTAGCTGCTTTGTGTATCTGTATCTGGGACTGCAGCTGTTTTCAGGTTTCAGGGTTTTGAGGGGGGGGCTTCAGGTTCGTTGTAAGATCTTTGGTATAAAGAAATCAAACCGAAATCAAAGCCAATAAATCTTTAATCCAATTATAACTCATTATGCTTATATGCACACACGATCCCACAGCGGTCTCGCTCAGTCTCCCTCCCTGTCTCTCTTTCTCTCTCTCTCTCTCTCTCTCTTTCACTCTCTCTCTCTCTCTCTTTCTCTCTCTCTCTCTTTCCCTCTTTCTCCGTTTTTTGTGGAATTATTAGCTTAGGCTAAGGCCAGCGCTCTATAATCTGATATCTTAGATGTCGCTCCTGCCCCTCCTGTGCTGTAGTCCCGTATTCCCTTCACTCTTCGCCTTCAGCGTAATTCTTATAATTCGTACGATTCTTCTGCTGTCTTCTTCTGTTTGCGTGGAGAACGCCTTTATATTTTTCTTTTCTTCTAATTTCGGCTCTTCTTACTTTTGGATATGTGCTATGTGTGTGTGTAAGACTAAGACTTAGATTGTACACAGCACAAAAAAAATTGAAGAGCAGTCTTTAAGCCTGTTAAGAATTTAAGGAATATTTACTGAGATAAAGAAATGGTTTCTTCTTTAATCAGGATAAAGCATATATTAGTATATAATATAATTTTATAATATATTAAAAAATCTGCTTAAATCTTTTTAGAATTAAATACCCAGTCTTTAGTTCTCAAAAGAAAAACATTCTTTAAATAATTTTGTGATACTTTGACGAAAGATTCTAAAAAGATTTCGAATGGGCAGCGATTTCTTTGGGAAATCTTCATAAAAAGAGTGTAGAAAAGTATGCTACAACTGGCAATTAATTTAATATTTCATACTTTTGGATGCCCAATTAATTGATTCGAAAACCAAAGAAAATTAGATGAAAATAGACTAATAACTATATATATTTCCTTGTAAAGAATATACTCTACTTTGTGTGAATCTTATAATACCTTCTTCTACATAAACACAACTTACATTGTTGCTATAATTTTCAACTGATATTCAAACTGATTGCTATGTAATTTACTTAAACATCAACCCTTAAAGATTTCTGGCAGTGCATTTAATTGATGAAAACTAAAGCAGGCCATAAAATAGATCATGCCGACGACGATGAAAGTGAGACGGAGAGAGCAAGATGGATGGCCAGGGCCAGAGCCTAGTATCTTATCCTCCACATAGATACATATATACATAATAGAATTCCTTGAGGCACAGCATCTAATGCCAGCCCCCATTTAGGCCAATTTAAGACGAGTTTAGGCCAACGGCCTGGCGTGTGAAATTCGGGAATGGAATTAATTTCAGCTTGACGCTGAAAATATCTTTTCTTTATAATTAAAGCGAATCTAGTTTTCTAATTTCGGTTTTCGGGCTTTCCATGTTACGTTCATGTCTATTCCCCATACTATATACGACCGCCCCCGCTCCTTGCCCCCATCCTGCGACTGCCATCCATCTTGGCTTGGGGATCTGGATCTCTGGATCTCGCGCTGGGCTTCAGTTAATCTGCAGCGCATCAGCAATTAGCGGAAACTCGTCATAAAAAAATATACGAAAAGACCGGAGAATCAACAACAACAACAAGAAAAGCACACAAAATCGGATAAAGCGCCGACAGCAACAACTATGGTACAAAAAAAAAGCAACAAAGTTTTGCCTAAAGTTTAGTTTTTTCCTTTTGTTGTATTTGTTGAAACTCGTTCGCCGCTTCGCTTGCTTCGTCGCGTTGCCGGGTCTCCAAAAGATTTATTTTGTTTTACTTGACTTTTTTTTTTCGGTCTCTTTTTTTTTTTTTTTCTTCGTTTTTAACTGATTGTGAGACAAAAATTTCTGTTGAATTGGAATTAGGACACAGCCGACACAACAGACACATGAAGTGAAGCTTCGAAATGTAGCAACAATTTCTGGCCAGTTTCTGTTGTTGACGCAGCTGTGCGCCATTTGACGACGCTCCTCGTTTTGTTGTTTTTTTTCTGTTTTTGCCATGCTCCCTTCCTCTTGTCTTCCCCCCCTCCTGCCACGCCCACCCGGCTACGCCCCTGCGCCGCATATATATCATTTTATAATGCCTCGAAGTTGGACACCTTAAGTCAGCGTCCCCGTCCCCGTCCGCAGCATCATTCAGGCGAATCCTCTGCGAATTGCTGAATGTTGGCCAAGTTCGTTGCCTAAGTCTTTTGTTTCGGGAATATATACAGTTAGGCAGGAGATCGGAATGAGTAGATATAGTAAGCATTAGGGGGGGTGGGGAGAGTGGCTAAAAGCAGGATCAATACACTGAAGGCAGCCAATATGGGTTAAAGGGGAGGATCAAGGGAAATTAAAGAAGAAATCATGAAGGAAATAGTTTAATTAATAGAAATAAGTTAGAAAATATTGGAATAATTATATAGTTATAGTAGTCTATTGTTTTTAATAACATATTATATGTACAACTATAGAAAATATATTAAAGATAATAAGAAGTATTAAATAAAAGACAAAAGAAATAAGAAATATGTTTCTCTACTGATAATTCATTGTAAAAATAATAAAATAAATATAAGTGCAAGTGTAGCAAAGGTTTCAATGCTTAAAAAAGAAAAACCGATCAATCAACTGTTGATTGCGGATCATAAGTCTCTCAACGAAATACTTGTAGTTGAAAGAGCAGATAGATATCTATGGGTTAGGCAAAGGATGCTGCTAGAAAATAAAGAATGATGGATCAAGGGATTAGGCAGACAAATCCTTCCCAAAAGTATATACCGATAAAGCATAATTCCTAAGCTAATTTATTTACTACTCAGCAAGTCTTTTAGGGAAACAATTAAGGAAACTTGCAGAGACTCCTTAGAGATAGCATTCTAATAACTTGAATCATTATTAAAGATTTCCAGATCACTTTGCTCTTCGCTTCATATTCTGGCATCTTGTGAATGACTTTAACTCTCAACCCCGTTTATGTTCTATCTGTATCTGTGTATCTGCGTCTTTCTGGCCATTTTCCAAGCGTCAAGCGGCGTAATATCGGCTCCGTACTGTCGGACTGAATCTTGGCCAGCGACGGCAGATGCTCCAGACGATGACGACGACGACGATGATGAGGAGGATAATGATAATGATGATGATGATGACGATGCGACCGCCATGCTATCCTGTCATCTTGCTGTTGTTGTTCTTGTTCTTCTTGCCGTTTGGCATTGAATTTTGGAAATCAAATATCTAACGCCATAACCTCGAGAGAAACAAGCTGGAGAACTCAGCTCAGGGGTGGGTTTCATCGTCTAGCACAGGCCCACAAAAAAAAAAAAAGGTTAACAACAGAGCCTAAGAGGCCTTTGTGTGAGCCATTTATATATAGGGAGAGATATATATATATATATACAGACATTCATGTGTGTGTGGATAACACAATAAGCATCTCAGGATGCTGTCAAATGTTTGGTAATTAAAAAAGAAGAAGATCACGACGCTGGGAAAGTAATGGGAAAGAAATTTCCCAATCCAAAACGAAAGTCAGTCAAATTCTATTAAAAAGAAGAAGAAACAAAAAAAAAATTAACGCAGCCAAACCGGGGAAAATTTTACAGTTTCAACGCATCCCGCGGTTGGAAGGGGGACGCAGGCTGAGGGTTTGTGCTGGCTGGCATCCTTTATGGATAATTTCAATCATTCCGGGGGACTAATTTGATTGAGTTCCTGTGTTAGATGTCACAAGGACTCCGCCTCCCATCACCCCCCAAACTGACACAGCGCTAATTTAAACCTTTTTCCGACCCTTCTTGGCCATTGATAAGGGCAGCGAAATCAACGAAAATAAATATTGTAAACATTTTTGGGCTTTCGTGGAATATTTTATATTAAATAAGCTCGTATCTTCTACCATTTAGCTGAAAAGGGAGATGATTTTCAAAGTATCTAAGTATGTTTTTCACGATGTAATGTATCTACAAAGCATAGTCTTTCCATACCAACAGTAGAATGTAGTTTAGAGATTTTATTATTAGTTTTAGTTGCATAAGAACTATATTTCACATAGAAACTCAACTGATTTTTGTTGGAAAACCCATATGAAATCTTTATAATAATAAATTCCCTTCGAAATTGCAAAACTATCTCTAGATAAGCCCTAAAAAGATTAACAAATCTATTGAAATAAAATAAAAACCCAATGTTTATATGAGTAAACCTCTCCCTTGAAGAATTCTTTAAGCAAATTCTTTGGTTTTTGGGTCAAATTCCAAAGGAACTGTAAATTGTAGAGTTTAGAACTTTATTCAGGAATCCAAAGGGAGGGGATCCCTGAGAATAACAAATACAAAAGAACAGTTATAACAGCAAGGAAACCCGCCGACGAATCTTAAACAGAAAGCAAAGACAAACAGCAAAAAAAATGGGAAGAAGGAAAGAAGCAAGGAAGTAGTAAGCAGATCACACATGTTTGTGAACCAAAAGGAGGAGGAGGAGGAGGAGAAGGAGGAGGAAAAGGAGGAGGAGGAAGAGAGGGAGATGAAGCTGAAGCAGGAGGAGAATGAGTAGGAGCATGGGAAGAATGCCAGATTTGCACATCGATCATATATGGCACAAAAAACCACAGAGAATGGCAAATGGAAATGTGGAAAACACACAAAGAAATCCATTTCAAATTAAAACTGCCTGAAATTAACCAAAACAAACAGTAATTCTATAAGTCAACATGATGCTGCAAGCATGTGCTTGTTGGTTTTGGTTTTACGAAAAATGAGAATATATTAGCCTAAGAATGTAATTTATACTTTATCTTAATAGGTTAGTTAGCCTTTTTTACTAAGAAAATACAGGAGAGTTTATCCTTCCAACTTTACTACACAAATAGTAACATTTACTATAATATCAGTACAAATATTTGCATTTTTTGCTGATTACTTCAAACTTTTACTAAGGAAGTTCGTTAAAAGTAGAACTTTTAACTGTTTTATAAAATGAAATGTACAAATATATTTTTTTTTCTCTGTGTGCTTTGTAGAATATTCTTCTTCTTCGGCTTGCTCCTCTTAAAAGATGAAAAAAAATCAACAAAAAAAGACAAAGACACAAAAGCCTGTCAAGGCGAAGCTATTGTTCGTTCTTTTCGTTCTATATTCTATATAATTTCTTGGATTTCATTGCCAGGAATCTTCCTTTTTTTTGCCTTCCTTCTCTACGTTTCCGTAACTCTCTACGCGTGTGTGTGTGTGTGTGTGCAGAGCTATGAATCATGGTTAGTGCTAAGGCTAAGGTATATAGAAGGAGAAGCAGGCGAGGAAGAAAAGGAAATGAAGGAGAATCAAGAGAAACCAGCGAGAGAGAGAGAGAAGAGAGCAAAGCAAAAGAACAGAGCGAGAAGGCGTTCATTGTCAAGGATTACAGTGGCTGTGTGCGAGCGAGATGCCGCTACGACCTACTGTCTTCTCTGCTTCTTGCTTCTACAGGCTTCGAGTATCTACAAGATACGCACACACACACGCCGCTGAGGTAGACAATTTCTACCTGGACACAAACCGATCAAAATCTCTGCCGAAAAACACAAGAAAACGAAAACGACAGCGAAGAAAGAGAGCGAAGACACTGAAGCCAAGAGCGAGTGGGAGCGAGAGGGCGAGCTAAAGAGGGAGAGGGCGAACAACAACATCTTGCCGAAAAATTAAAATTACAGATGGTTTGTTGCTGGATGAGCATATGTACAGGAAACCAGTTTTTATGTTCAACAAACAAAACCAAGAAGTAGAAGATACACAGATACGGTTCCACAGATACAGATACAGATACACATGCGAATGCCGCCGCACGAAGGAGGAGGAGAAGCAGGAGAAGGCGGCGGCGGCGGCGGCGACGGCGGTGGTGGTGGCAGCGGCGTTATGATGACATAGCCAAAGCCAGAGCCGCTGCTGTCGCGCAAGCGCAGCGCCATGGCTTGTGTATCTTCCAGATACACCGAACGAACACTGCACCAGCGTAAGCCCGGGAATTTTGGTGGCAATCCGAGGATGGCTGTAGATGTAATAGACCCTCAAGATTAAGCAGGAGAAATTTCAGCACGATCTTTCAATTCGGTTGGAAATTATAGCAAAAAAAAAATACACTTTTTATAAATCTTTGCTCTTTTGTATTATTTTTTTAATTTAAAGTAGAAAATATATGAAATTCCCTTAAGTTTTCCCTTTAAGTTACAAGCCATAACATCTACAAACTTAAGTTTTGCCAGCACTAAGTAATTATAGGAAACCAACCGGCACAGTTCCTAAAAGGTCTTTAAGAACCTTTTAGCCTAACTTTTTTTCCTTAACTGTTATGAACGTTTTCTTGATGAAGTTTAAGACTGATAGGTTAAGTAACTACTAATTTTCATTCATAAATTAATGTAATTGTTAAAAAAATAATGCAATTATGAACAAAGAGCTAAAATATATAAAAAATATATGAGTAAAATGTTTGTAGTAGCTAAAAACCTTTGTAAAAGACCTTTCTGTGTGTATTTGACCTTGAATTAGTTTAATATATCAGCACATTTCGAGGGAATATATAATAAATATAAATAAAATATTTGCAGCTTTAAAAAGAACTTGTAAGTCTTAATTTTCATTTCAAAAATTAAATATATAACTTTCTTTTTCCATAATTAATAAGCTCTCAACAGAAGTTAATAGTTTGCCATTGGATAATCCCATTTATTCTCAGATTAAACCCCTGACAAATCCTATTTTTTTTTTGCAAACTGTGAGTCTTAGCTGAGTGAGATATCCGTGAGATACATCCCTAGATCGCTGTTGCTAGCCGCATCTATTTGTAACCACCCCTAACCCCCCGGAAAACATTCCCTTGCTCATGGCATGCAACATGTGCGTGTGCAGGCAGCATTCAAGGATCGGAGTCCTTTGTGCCGCCAGCGGGATCAGGGAACCGGCTTGCCCAAAAACAGACACGTTCCCGAAGCTGTCTTGTTGTTGTTGTTCTCTGTATTCTTTTTGTTGTTGTTGTTATGGATGTGTTGTATCTTTGTATCTACACATGTCTGTATCTATGTATCTCGCTCTCCGTCTTCCATTCTCTGCTTGGCTTCTTTCTTCGCGAAAATCGAGCCTCAAACAGAACAGAAAAATCTCTATCTCGAGCTGAGCTGCGGATTCGGATTCCGAACTGGGATTCAGAGACAAAGAGAGAGAGAGGCAGAGAGGCAGGGGGACAACAAAAAAAAAAAAGAAGTATTAAAGACACGCACGTAATTTCTTTGGAACTAGCAGCGAGGAACAACAACAGCAGCAGAAACAACAATGAATTTCTACAAAAATAATTAAGAGAAAAAAAAAGGAAATAACAGAAGAAACACATACAAAAACTAAGCCGAACATTTTATTTAAAAGTTTATGGGGGTCGCCAAGGAAAGAACAAATAAAAAAGGGAAGAACATGTACATAAAACAATAATTTATTTAGTTATTGTAGGAGAGGAAGAGCAAGGTGTTTTGCCAAAGCAGGAAAGAAAAATCGTCAAAGAAAAACCTTTAGAGAAAACCCCCTTTGCTGTAAAACCAAATTAAAAATAATAATAGTCAAGAAATAAAAACAAACAATTTGCATAATTTTCACGGTTTTTTTGTAGCTTTTTTTTGTTTTTTGTTTATATTTGTCAGTTAAAAAAAATACTTAGAAGGCGTGCCAAAAAATGTGAAAGCATTGTCTCGAATTGGATAACAATTACAAATAATAATAATAATAATAATAATACCAAAAAAAAAATACACATATATTATTTTTAATTACAAAAAGTCGAGGAGAATGCGCGGTGATAAGGATAAAACTGAAGATTGCTTTTGTTAAATAATTACAGTTGAGTTTTATTGGTGGAACATAAATTAAATGAACAACACTAATTGTTAATAAATACATATATATATATATATATTTAAGTATGTATGCGTGTGTGTGTGTGTGCTCGTCTCTTCTTCACTTAGAAAATAATAATAATAATAATAATAATAATAATAATATCCCTGATTTTGCATTTTTGTTTCTGTTTTTCTGGCTGCTTCTGACAATTTGGTGTTTTTAAGGCTATAGATATATGTAGTATATATGTATATATATATATCAATTGGCATTTAGTTGCTGCTTTTCTTGTTAGCTTACATATCGTATATATGGCATTTGTTTTTGTGTTTGTTTTCCTCGTAAAATAATAATTAAACATGCTTCGAATTAAAAAATAAGACAAAAAAAAATTGGGTTTACATTTTATATATAATAATGGAATATCTGCATATATATATATATGTTTATATATCGGTTTATATATATATAGAGACGCGGCCGTCGCTGTTGGCTGTGGCTGAGGTATACTTGGAGGTTCACACGTTTACAAATTAATTTAAGCGTTTACAAATAGTAATAATAATAATAATAATAATAATAATTAGAGTAATTCATTAAGTACAAAATACAAATAATAATACAATATTTAACGTGCAAATAAAATTAAATAAATTTGCTGCTAACAACAATTAGGAATTCTGGCTGTCTTTTTCTTTCAAATTCGTTCACAAAAAAAAACACATCTACGCTTATGGCAAATACGACAAAAAAAAAAAAAAAACTCTAATTACAGGTTGGGTTGGGTTAGGGGGGGGCGGGAATTGGCACCAACAAGGAGTGGCCTGTCCAAGTTATTGAAATGCTGCGGCTTTGTTGTATTCCCACAATGAAATATATATATATTTCGAAAAATAAAATAAAACCCACAACGAAAGGTTATTAAAACATCGAATCATTGCCCTGGTCCAGCAATAAATTGTGTTTTCTCTTAATGTTCAAAACTAAATCAAACGCAAAACGGGTTTAAAAACAATTCATGTTCATTACAGAGAGAGAAAAAAAAGTAATTAAAGGACACTCACTCAACTGCAGCGCCGCCCTGAGTTGCTGTTGATTGAAAGCGCACCTCGGACCGCTCTCAGTTGCCTCTTAATCTCCGCTAGCTCTCTGGCCCCACCTGCCCAAAGCCCGAAGCATTTCAACAACCCAGCCTCGCTCGCACTCAGTACAACTCTATTGTCTTCTCAATCAGCTGGAACTCCTCCTCCTCCTCCACTTCCTCCTCCTTCACCATCATAAGATAGTCACCCTCCTCGTCCATCTCCTCATCCTCGTCATCCTCATCCTCCTCCAGCAAGCTATCATCATCGGCAGCCACATCGTCAATGTGTCGCTTCAGACTCAAGCTTGGATTGATGGCTATGCCGGGTGTGGTTACCAGGCCGACAGAATGAGGAATTGTCATTCCCGCTGCCGTACCGCCGCTCACAGTAATCGGCGTCACCGTCAGGGAGCGAGCAAAGGCCGCCTTAATGGTGCCAGGTAACGCTGTGACAGTGACTGCTCCTCCTGCTGAGGCAGCAGCTGCTGATGCTGCTGCTGATGCAGCGGAAGAGGCAGCGGCGGCGGCTGCTGCGGCAGCGGCAGCAGCGGCTGACTTCTTGCCCACCACTCGTGGACGATTGTGGGTCTCGAGATGCTTGCGCAGGTGATCCTTGCGGCAGAAGCCCTTCTCGCAAATGTCGCACATATGCTGCTTAATGCCCGTGTGTATCGCCTCGACATGACGCCGGAGATCGGTCTTGTGATGGAACTGCTTGGGACATTGCTCGCACTTGTGCGGCTTATCCTGGGTGCGATGGCGACCAAGGTGAATCGTATAGACGTCCTCGCTCTGAAAGCGTTTGCCGCACTTCTGACAGCGGAACGGGTACTCACCGGAGTGGAAGCTCTTGTTGTGCTGCGTTAGGTAGCAGTTCTTGGTGAACTCCTTGTCGCACTCCAGACACTTGATCCGTCCCGATGGCAGGGTGGTCGAGTGCGGGGATGTGCTGCCGACGCTGCTATTCCTACGTCGCTTTGTCGTGGTCGTCGTCGTCGTCGTCGTCGTTGAGGGTGTGGCACCGCGTCGCTTCTTTGCCGGTGGTTGACCTAGGGAATGGGTCTGCTCTGCCAGGATCTGATGCTGCTGCTGCTGGCGTTGCTGCTGCTGATGTTGTTGCTGTTGCTGCTGCTGATGCTGCTGCTGCTGCTGCTGTTGCTGAATCTGCTCGAGTTGATGTTGCTGCTGCTGCTGATGGAGCTGCTCCAACTGATGATGCTGCAACTGATACTGCTCCAATTCGTACTCCTGCTGATGCTGCTGCTGCTGAATGAGCGTGGCCATGTCCATTTCCAGTGCCGGTGTCGCTCGCGAGCTGCTCACCGTGGGCGAATAGGGCGTGGCCAGCACTGTCAATGTCGCCGGCGTCTGTGCCTCCTGCTGACCGCCCTGCTGATGGGCATGTAGCGCCGTAGTTAACGTATGCACCGGCGGCAAGTCACCCTCCTGCGGTGATCGCTGGGCGGCCACCGAGTACGGCGATAGCGGGGCATAGGGGGCAAACAGGGAGGCCGGCATCAGTTGCAGAATCTGGCCATCGCTGGTGGTGATCTGATTGGCTGCGTAACCGGCACCGGTATGCGAATCGGGCCCACTACCAATAATAGTGTGATAGCTCATTGTGGGGTCCAGCGGCTGCAGCTGCTGGTAGCATGGCGGCGGCGGCGGCATGATGGGCATGTGCATGGTGGGCGGCATGGGCATGGTGCTGGTGATGTGCGGCGGCGGCGGCGGCTGCAGCGGCAGCGGCAGCAGCTGCGGCGCTGTGGTGGTGGTGAGCGGCATGGGCATGCCCATGGTGGGCGCCGGGGAGCTGCTGGTGGGCGAACTGCTGCTGTGCGGCAAACTGTCCGCCAGGATTAGCGCCTGCTGCTGCTGCTGCTGCTGCTGATCCAGTTGGTGAAGCTCCCGCTGCTGATGTGGTGCCTCCTCCTCCGGGCGCTGCTGAAGCTGCTCCGCCTGCAACTGATGGTGGTGCGGGTGGAGCACCGCCTGGTGGTAATGGTGCACCAGCTGCTGCTGCGGCAGCGGCATAGTGTCCTGCATACTGGTGGTGGTGATAGTAGCTTGCGGCGTGGTGCTGGTGCTGCTGCACTGCAGCATACTGCTGGGCATGAGCGTGTGCATGTGCGTGGGCATATCCAAAGCCAGCATGTTGTAGTCCATTGCCATAGGCGGCAGCATTGCCATAGGCGGCAGCGGCTGCGGCGGCGTTGTGGTGCGCGAGAAATCCGTTGCCGGCGGCTCCTGCTGGTAAATAGTAAGGGGCGAGTTGCTGCTGCTGTTGCTGCTGGGCGTGCTGGGATTGTGGATGAGGCTGTGGGTGCTGCTGCTGTTGCTGCTGCAGCTGAGCGTGTTGGGCGTGCTGCTGTGATAGTGACGTGCCGCCAACAGGTATTGCTGCTCCTCCTGCTGCTGCTGCTGCTGCTGCTGCCGATGCAGGTGACCGTCCGCCTGATCCTCCTCCTGATCCTGCAGCTCCTCCTCCGTGGCCATTGAGCTGCTGCTGCTGCTGCTGTGACTGTGATTGGGATTGGGATGGATGTGGGTGTGGTTGCTGTCCTCCATTTGTTCGCTCTTTATAGCTACCGTGGTTGCCTCCGCCGCCGTTGCTGTTGCTGCTGTTGTTGCTGCTACTGCTGCTGTTGTTGTTGTTGTTGTTAGTGGTGCTCGGGTTGTTGTTGTTGCTTTGATTGGCGGTGTGATTGTTGTTTCGTTCAGCAGGCCCCTCATTTGGGAGGACGGCATTTGGGTGGTGTTGTTGTTGTTGTTGTTGTGTGGGGCGGAGGGACCTGCTAGCCCGTTTGGGTGACCGTTCAAAACGGAGTTGTGGTGCTGCTGCTGCTGTTGCTGCTGCTGATGGAGTTGCTGCTGCTGCTGCTGCTGCTGCTGGTTGTTGGAAGCGTGCTGTGGTGAAGCGTTTGTCGTGGATTGCACTTGTTGCTGCATATAGCCATAGCCATTGGCGGTGCCATTGGCATATCCATTGGCGTGCTGCTGCTGCTGTTGTTGCTGCTGCTGCTGCTGCTGCTGGTGGTGATGATGGTGATGGAGGTGATGCTGCTGCTGCTGCTGCGTGGTGGGCGAGGGCGAGGCCGAGTACTGGGACATGGCAGCACCACCCAACGCTCCCACACCCAACGCTCCTCCCCCTCCTCCATAATCGGGCGGACTTCTTGGCGGCTCCGGTGGCGGCACATTAACTGGCGGCGGCGGTGGCGGTGCCTGCTGCCCCTGATTAACAGCGGCTGCTGCGGCGGCAGCGGCTGCAGCTGCGGCCGCTGCCGTTCCCCTTCGACTGGGCTTCGTTACCGGATCCCGCGAGGGATGATGGTGCGCCGATATGGGCAGCGTGGCCGGATCTGGCTGGCCGCTCGACTTGACCGCATTCTTGTGCAGCGTCGTGTTGTAGTGGCGCTTAAGGTGGCCGGAGCTGGTGAACCACTTGTTGCAGGCCGTGCAATTGTACGTCTTGGGGCGGCGCGCCTCGTTCGACTTCCAGGTGGCCGCCTTAGCCGTCAGGCTATTGGCTGGCAGCACCGAACTGGAGCTGGGCGGCTCGAAGCCGCGATATCCACCGCCAGGCGCTGCACCTCCAGCCACACCGTCTTGTCCCGGTCCACCGGTGGTGGTGCTAGGGAATTCCGCCGGACTGGTAGCCACGCTGGCGCATAGATCTGCACTACCGCCGCCACCGCCTGCCGTGGGATCAAAGGACTTGTCCACGTAATGCTGCGAGTCCGGGTACTCGGACTTGATCAGTCCATGGCCGCCATACTCCTGCTTGATGAGCGTGGCGCCGACGCCAGCGGACTGATGGTACGGCGACTGCTTGGGCGAGTAGTAGGGTGATTTGTCCACGCCAACGCCTACGCCGAGACCGACACCTAGGCCCACGCCCAGTCCCTGCTGCATGTAGGGCGGCAGGCCCTCCACAGAGGCCACCGTCTGCTGCGGCTGTTGCTCCCAGCTATGGAGCGCCCGCTGCTGCATGGACTGCATCGAGTGAAGCGGATCGGGCAGGGCGCCAAGCGGCAGACCCACGACTGCCTCGTGCTGCTGCTGTTGTTGCTGCTGCTGCTGCTGGAGCATTTGCTGGTGATAGACCATCTTTTGTGAGTCCAAATCGAGCAGCTCGCCAGGATTGGCCGAGGCGGCGCCCACAACGCCCGGTGGCTGTGGCGTTGGCATCTCCTCCTTGATGTACGGAGAGCTGGCATAGCCACTGCTACCGTACGGCGATTCGCCATGCACATTGGCAATGTGCTCCTGCAGCTCGGACTCGTTGGTGGTGAGGATGCCACATTTCTTGCACTGCAACTTGCAACCGGCACCGCCGTTGCCAGCACCGCCCGGTGAGACCGGTGTCTGGCCACTGGCGCTGCCCAGTTGCAGGTGCGACGAGGTGGACGTGGGACTGCTGCTGCTAACTACGCGTGGACTCATGGCCGCCGTGGTGGTGCTGACGGCGCTTGGTGCGCTAACCGCCTCCTCCTGGGCGGTGACACTGGCCGGCGGCATGCCGCCGAGTCCGGATGTGGGCGTCTGTAGGTACGGATGGTAGCGCAAACCGGCGCTCTTGCCGTAATCCAGGCCGAAGGCATAGTCCGTGCCCTGCTGCTGTTGCTGCTGGTAGAACTGCTCGTAGCTATTGATGTAGCTGCTGGCGTAGCCTTGCTGCTGTTGCTGTTGCTGCTGCTGCTGCTGCTGTATGTCGGCGCCGTAGAGGCCGCTGTAGAGCTGCTGCTGCTGTTGCTGTGCCTGCTGCTGTCCGCTGGAGGCGGAGTACATGTTGTGGGTGGCATAGGGCTGATGAGTGATGCCCGTTACCTGCTGCTGCTGTTGCTGCTGCTGCTGCTGGGGATCCATGCCCTGGGATTGCTGTTGTGCCTGTGCTTGCTGCTGTTGCTGCGCCTGCTGCTGTTGCGGGGGCTGCGGCGTTCCTGGCTGGTTATCACTTGAATCGGCTGCGGCACTGATCGTGGCATTTGGCGTGGCGGGTGCACTGCCTCCGCCGCCAGCCGCTGGGACTCCTGCTCCCACGCCTCCACCCGTTCCCGCTCCCCCGCCGCTGTCGGTGGCACTGCTGGCGGCGAGCGCCTCTGCCGCGTGCAGTGGCGGCATCTCAGTCTTGATGCTCGCCATGGACCGGTCTCGCGTGGTTGCTGCTTCCGCTACTTCCGACGCCGGTGCCGCTGCTCATGTCGTGCTCTCTCTCTGCGAAATTAGCGGCGCATCCTCCTCCTCCTCTATCTTCTCTTTCTCTCGTCTGAGTTCGTTGGCTCTCTTGTAGAGCGCCGATCGTTGTTTTTTGTTTTTTCTGTTGCTTAGGGTTTTTATTTGTTTGTTTTTTTGTATTTAGTTTCGTTTATTATTTTGTATTTTTTTAGTTGGTATTTGTACTGCAAATAATCGAATTATTTGGAATTTTCGTGATTAGTTAGGGAAATTAATTGGTTTTCTAAGAAAAAGGACGCGCACACGGACACACACATACACAGAGAGTCAAAGACGATCTAACGGTTCTTGGTGTCCTCTTCACTTTGGTTCTTTGATTTGCATTTTGCACTGTTTTGTGTGTTTTTCTTTTGGTTTTAGATCGGTTTTATTACAAAAAATAGTTTACTTTCTTTTTTGTTGTTGTTTATAAATTGTCATTGCTCGCACTTGAACACATGCACACTTGAAAAAAATATAAAAGATCCTCGGTGAGTTTTCGTTCTCGGTTTTTTGCTTACTTATCTGCGCCTTCGCTTTCAGCGCTCCTCCGTTGGGACTGCCGTCGATCTTTTCGCGCCTCCTTTTGTCGACTGCTTCTCTCACACTCTCTCTCTCTCCACTCCTTATTCTTTCTCTTCTTTTTTTTCTCGTTTAACAAAAAAATAAGACAAACTGAAGGAAACCAAAATCAAAATGCGGCTCTGCAATTTTGAATTTTGAATTTTGTTTGCGAATATGCGAGGGAAGCGAGAACTGGCGATGGCGGCTGCTCTCTCCCTCTCTCTCGGTCGCGCTTCGCCAAGATCACTGTGATTCCGCCTCTCTTTCAACGCTTTTTTTTTTTTTGTTATCTCTTTTTCATCCGGGGATTGAACAGAAAAAAATTGTTTACGAACACAAATATGACACAAAATGATTGTTAAACTTTTAAACTCTTCGCTTGGTCCGAAATAGTTAGATTTTTTTTTTTTAATTTGTTTTGTTTTTAAAACGTTTAGTTTGCCGAAAAGTTTTTGCCAAATGTTTGCTTTGCCGTTTTTATGAGTGGGAAAATGAAATAAAAAAGGGCGCTAAAAGCCAAAATAGCCGCTCCTCGTTCTTGTCCTTCTTTCTTCTTTCTGCTACTTTCTGCTACGGCGTTTCAAATACAAATGACCGACGAACAACGTGCATGAAGCACATTCTGCCGGCAGCTGCGATGGCAGAGCTGGCGACAGAGCTACAAGCAGCGCTGCCTCTGTCGCTGCCTTAGCCGACGCACATGCGTGCGTGTGTGTGCTATGTACTGTACGTTCTATGTGCGACCGCTGCCGTTGCTGTCGTCGCCGCCGCCGCCGCTGCTGTCGCCATCTCTGTCGCTCGCCGCTGCATTTGATTTTGCTTTGGCGTTGCCTTTGCACTGTGTTTGCGCCTGCCTTTGATTTTGCGTTTTTATTATTTATTTATGCGTGTAAAACGCACACGCAGACACAAACACACACACACACGCAAACATTAGCCAGCTTTAAATATTTCATAATTTGAATATTCAAATAATATAATATTTTCTAGATGATGGATAACAAAAGTTTGAGGCTTTTCATTTAGCAATTTAAATATATTAAATGGTATTACTATTTAAGAAGAAAAATATTTATTAGAACTATTATAAGTTATTAGAGGTTTGTTGAATACAAACTAAAAATAAAGGTTTCAAATAATCGTCATCAGCAACAGTCAAGTAGATCTAGCCTTGTCCGCCTGTCCGTCCGTTTCTGAGAAAAATAGTCTTTGCCTATAGTTTTATCCCTTTGGCATGAATGGAGGACATTATCGTATTAAAATATTAGTTCTTAGTTGTATTTAAACACACTGCAACGATTTTGTTATGTTTATTAAAATAAATAAATCTTTAATACATCTCCTTTAATAATTTGTTTTGTTTTTCAGTTGATCAAAATTGGTTAAACATATTTTACAGTTGTATCGGGACAGTTTCAAACTGTTAGGGTAAGCAAAACATGCGTCTTTTTCGGAGGAAATCTTTCTAGTTTGTTTAAATTGAAATATGTATTTAAAATACAATTTAGAGACTATACAAAAATAGCCAATAAATATACTAAATACGAATGTTGAAGAGAACTCTCCTGGCAAGCTGGGGCAAGTTCTTAATAAGTTTTTTGGCTAATTGCAGCTGTGTTGCAGCTTTCGCTTTTGTTTAGCCTTAGTTAGTAGTCAGACATATGCTCTTGGCCCATTAATGGACCGCACTAGTCAGGGCTCTTTCCTCAATCTCTGATCTGAGTCACCGGAGCGATTCGCACTACTAGCCTAGTTTCGGTGACGGAGACAAAGGCGGAGCCGGGTCCGGCGATTACCGGCGTCTCCTCAGGTCTCGTAAAAGTTGTCAGCGCTTAAAAAATTAATAAAGCCCACTTTTATTGCGACAAACACAGACAAGAGCCAACTAAAAATAGCCGCGGGAAGGGTTTGCTTTTCGGGCTTTTCGGACTGTTGTTGTTTTCTTTTCTTCTTGTTTTTGTTTTTTTTTTGTTTTTGGGACTCGAGCCCAACTGAGAATATGGCCCAAAAGTATTTAAAAATCTCGTGAGCCAAAAAAAAGTGTGAGGAGGGCTAATGTAGCCCGAATACACCCATCTCTTTCTTGCACTATACACGCGGAAAGAAGTTGTTTCATGTGAATTGCCAATGAATTTTCATTATAATGGTAAGCCCTTAATTTTAAATATTATATTAAACATAATTTATTAAGAAAATCAATAAAAAGGTAGATTTAAGAATTTATTTTTGCTTATATTTATTTTTTTTTAGTATATATTAATGCGTAAAATATTTGTTAGTTTAATTTTGATTGCATTTCTAATAATTAAAGAATTTCT
This sequence comes from Drosophila kanapiae, assembly GCA_008042475.1. Lineage (NCBI taxonomy): Eukaryota > Metazoa > Arthropoda > Insecta > Diptera > Drosophilidae > Drosophila > Drosophila kanapiae. The sequence goes on along the minus strand of VNJM01000025.1, from coordinate 70,012 downwards.
TATTTTTAAATATATTACAAATAAATTGTATTCATTTACAAACTTTCTCTGAGTGCAGGCAATTCCACAGACACAGCCACACGGACACACACACACAGATGCGACCAGGCTCCGCCGCGAGTGTGTGTGTGCATGGGGCCTTGAGGAAGAGTTGTGAGTTTGGTGGAGTAGTGGCGAGCGAAGAGAGCGAACGAAGAGGCTGTGGAAAAGAGAGAGTGCGAGAGGGACGGCCAGGCCCGAAATTTACATACATGATTGTCATAAAAAATCAGCAAGCAAATTGTCAAATCCCTAAACTGACAATAAAACAATAAAGAAAACGAAGACGCAGGAAGGCGGCGGCGACGTTGGCAGCGACCAGCGAAAGCGGGAGAAAAAAGGGGTCTCGAGAATGGCTCGCAGTCCAAGAGGTACAGTGGGGCATACAGTGAAATACCAAATACCAAAGAAATACCAAATTTTCGATATATCTAATATGTATTTAAATTGTATTCTTTTATATTTAATTTTCTTTTGATGAATATGCTACTGACACATGTGTCCTTCTGCATTAAGCTCCACTGTAAACCCCAAAAATTATCTGCATATGTTGCGAGCGAGAAGAAAACTAGAGGGGCAGCAGGATATACCACAAATATCCTTTGGAGGGAAAGCGAGAGCTTTGGGGTAAACAACAGCTGATGCAACTGTTGCAGCCGGCCGACAGTCTGCTGTGGAATAACCCAGTTTATGGCGCATTTATGGGCACGCAACAGTTGCAGTGTTGCAGTTACATTTGCAACTGGGACGCAGGTAGGCTGGCAGATCTTAACCAATTAATTTTTGACCCTAATTGACGCACTCACCACAGGATAAAAGACAGAAATAATATTTTTTACTTTATATTTCTTGCTTTTCGAGTTTTTTTTTAACTATAAACTTGTAGATAGTCTTGATTCTTGCCGAAAATGGATGCTTAAGATTATTTTAGTTATATTTCAGTATTTAAAGTGACATTCTAAGACTTAAACTCAAATTTATTTCTGCCTCTTGATTAAAAGGACGTTATACTCTTCAGTATTCATTGCTATCCTTTCCCAGGATTCCTTTAATTAGAAAATAACTTCATTATACATGCACACATTCATATACATACCTATATATAGCAAGGATCACGATTAGGGCTGCAGCTTTAAGGCCCCTTGTGGCATAAGTGATCAAGGATGCTGGTCAGGGTGATGCGGTGATGCGGGGATTAAGGGGGTGTTTATGGCGCATTTAAGGACACGCAACAGGACGAAATAAACAGGACCGGGACCGGACAGGCGCATACAGGTAACAGGCGCAAGCTAGCAAAAAGGATCAGAGAAAGGTGACAGTTGCACCCTTGCAGTTGCAGTTGTTACCTTTGTTTCGCCGCAAGGTGCGTGCAGAGAAAGCATATGGATAGGCGGAGGACAGAGGACTAGGTGAAGGAAGGGAGGGTGAGATCTTGCGTGTCGTTGTCAATCACAGTCCTTCTCTCTCTCTAGCTGCTTGCGAGTGTGTGCGTGTGTGCGAGGCAGTTAATGACTTTTTAATTGAGCGCGTACAGCTGTCAGTTCCAGCGCCGTTACTTTTTAATTGCGCGCGAGAGCGAGAGAGTGAAGAGAGCGGAGAGCGGAGAACGAAGAACGGAGAGAACGACACTCCAACTCCGGCTTATGTAATGCTGGCGCCGCCGGCTCAGCTTGCCTTCGGCTCAAGCTCGGCTTAAGTTCGGCTCCACTTCGGCTCCCCCTGTGATGATTCACTTTTGCCCCAGGGCCTCTGCCTGCGTCGGCATCGTTGCCGTCGTCTCTGCCAGCTGCGGTGGCGGCTGCGCCGTTTGTTGTGGTTTCTTTGCGCTTTCTTGTCCACTGTTGTTGTTGTTGTAGCTGTCGCTTCTGCTGTAGTTTTGTTGCCGGCTTCAAGTTTGCTCTCTTTGCTCGCCCGTTATTGTTGTTTTCACACCGCGTGTATTCTCTGGTTTCGTGGAATATACACGTAAGTAAACGAAGTAAGCGAAGAAGGAAAAAAAGGTTCATATTCTGGTAAACAATTTTATAATTATCAAGGAAAGTTCGAAGCGAATTACTTATCAGATTTCGTTTTACATTTCAATTGGTTTCAATTACAGATGATCGGGTTTTCCGTACAAGCCGAACAATGGTAGTTAATGGACGGGGATTTGCGAGATATCGGATTGTCGATATCCCGGACCTGTTCGTCGCACATTATTATTGACTTTGCTGTCGGCGTCGGCGAGGAGTTGTACAAACACCAGAAATTATGAGAATTGGGAATATTCTATTCTGCAGAATCGAAGTAGATCGGGCACGATAATAATTGAATTTGCCATTCAATCTGGATGAATATCCCGTTTACATATATTTGAAATACATAACTCCTCTCTATTGGGATAAAGCTATTTATTGCCTTATTAACTAACTAAATTATATTCATTTATAAACAAGTTTTATTTGTAAAATACAAGTATTTGTTTTCCAAAAATATATTTTTTTAAATATAAAATATTTGTAAAAAGTACTTGAAGAGTGAAAATAGTTTGGGTTTTTTTATGCGTGCTAGTTCTAATGATGTTTGTCACCATTTTTTGTTCGATTTTGTGGGTGTTATTTTCTTTGGCTGTCCAGCGATTTTGTATTTGTATTTGCTCTTCACACGACAACAATTGTGAATTACACAGCAAGAATTACTCTTCTCCTTTTCTCGTCTTCTTATTAATATTATTATTAGATTGTTGTTGCCGGGGTTTTGTTGGCTCTTCGCCGTCGTCTGTTTTCGTTTGTTCAATATCGTAGAAAATTCAAGAGGTTTTTGGGAACGGAAACTAAAAACCTAGCTTGATTAGTCCTTTAACGATCTTCGAATTAAGTACTTTTTATACTAAATTCTGCAACTGTATTGACAAAATCCAGTGACCTGGTCACACTAGGATCAGCGGTGCTGATTTTACACATTGAATGATTCCCGATTTCTCCTCTCATTCCTCCGCTTATTTGCCAAGCACTCCTGCTTCTTCTTTCTCATTTGTCGCCTCCATCTTCGCCACCTCATTCGCGCCTCTTCTTCTTACAAGTTTTGGGGGGTAATTTGCATATTTCTGAAGATTTGCCAGTTACGATTTCAATTACGCGCCAGAAGAGGATGAATAATGAGGGAGGAGAAATGGAGAGGAGAAAGAGGATAGAGATAGATGAAAGCCCGAGAAATAAAAAAGAAATGCCAACAGCCGGGGGGCAAAAATTATTATTATTTTTGAGTCTCTTGAAATAAGAAAACAAAAAAAAAAAAAAAAAAAAAAAAAAAAAAACAGGGTGAAAAGCGAGAAAAATATCAGACAAAAAAAATTAAATACACACGCACGCATACATGCACACGAATGCCGATAGAAAAACACAAAAGGGAACCAAGCCAAACCAAAATAACAAAACGAGCGACAAATGCGGCTCGATCATAATTGAAAAATGCATGCTAGCCAACAGAAACAAAAAAAAAAACAAAAATACAGAAACAGCAGCAGCAGCAGCGCAGCAACAACAAGAACAAGAGAAAACAACAAAGAGGGAAAAAACAGCAGATGCACAACGCACCAACAACAAAAATGCCAACACACGCAAGCAAGGAGGGGGCAAGAGAGAGAGAGAGAGAGAGCGAGAACGACACGTAAAGGAATTCAATTTGAAATGCAAACAATGCACAGCACACACACATAACACGCACACACACAAGCATTTGCCCGCCAAGAAGTGCAACAAAATGGCAATGAAACACGAGCAGCGATATGAGCAGCGCAGTAGCGCAGCAAACACAAACGCCGGCAGTGGATGATGCAGAAAAGGGGGTGGAAAAACCACAGGGATAATGCAGCGATCGAAGCTTCTAAATTAAAAAAAGAAAAATACCCTAGGAGACTTCCATAATCCTGTGGCCGCCAAATAATTCCCAATAAATTGGCAGGATTACAAACCTAAAAAAAAACACCCTTTTGAAACTGGGACAAATATTGTGCAGGCTTGCAACTGAGATTATAATCCATTATCCCCCGTTAGTTCCCTACAAGGGTATTGAAAAACATTTCAAATCAATGTAAGTTATACATTTTATTTAACGATTTTAATAGCAATTACGAATAATAAAAAAACTTTAAAGTGGTTTCTTTATTTAATAAGTAATTCGGTTTTAAGGCTTCCAGGCTGGAATTCCATTGGAATTGGCTGATTCGTTGGCGACACTGGTCGCCCTTCGTCTGCCTTCCCCGCTGCGCCATCCGCCCGCCCGCTATGCACCATCTCCTTCGTCCTCCTTCTCTTCTCTCCATTCTCCGCCTCTCGCTCTATCGTCGCCGCCTGCGATCTCCCATCCCCCGCCGGGCATGGCTAATCCTTGTCTGCATCTTTATTTCCACCTCGTCCGTTGGCATTTTTTGCAACTTCGTCGCCGTTGTCGCTGTCGTCGACGGTGGCGGCATGTGCAACACGTTGCAAAACACGGGCAACACATGGCCAGCGGCGATGCAATCGCATTGCGCGCTCCCGTTCTCCCCTCTTCTCCTTTGTGCTCTAATTTCTGCCCTAATATCAATGGCATTTCCGTGTCCTCCTCGCCTCCCTTGCTGGGTTCACTTTTTCTTTCTTGCTCTTTTGCTCTTTTCTGTGTTCTGCCTTTCCTGTTTTCCTTTGCAAAAAAAAAAGTAAATAAAAATTGGGGCGGAGAAACGTGCTTGGCCCGTCGACGTCACGCCAGCAACAAGTTGCATGCGATCTGTTGATTTTTCGTTACTAATTCCGGGGATTCATTAGTTTGACCTTCAATTGCATTCGTCTGCACTGAGAGAATGCGTATATGCTCTTATTAATAGAAGAATTTAAAATTGATTTGTGTGGCAAATAGGATCTTTGTGCTTTTATTATTTGGTTGCTTTTCAGCAACATCTTCCCTTTTAATTCATTTAATGAAATAATATTTTTATATTTTAATAATTGTATGCACCTAAAACTAAAATAAAACAAATATGATTTAAAAATTGATTACCTAGGGGGAGCTGTTCACCAAAACAGTTTCTAAAAACTGCAACATTGGCTTCTTCATTGGCAATATTAATCCCCTCCCCCCCTATCGATCAAAGTACAAATACTTGTACTATTTGACAGTCGATTACGATAACTGATTACGATTACCATTTCGATTCTACGTAATTCGCAACTGGCAACTCAGAACGCGTGACTGACAGAGCAAATTGACACCGGAAATTGGGTAAAAAACATAGGATTTTGGGTGGGCAGTTTGACTTTGTTGTGCGCGGGGTATAAAAGTGTAAGGATAACCAGTTCAAAGCCAGTGCAAAAGGGGTGGCAAGTATGGGTATGTAGGGGGCGAGTGGCGGGCAAAGCTTCGACTGCCGTTTGTTGTGTGCCAACTGTACTTTTTGTTCGACTCGCACACGGTCGTGGACAGACAGAGTCAGGCATACACATGCGCCAAGTTTTAATCATTAAAAATTGTAACTGTTATTAATATTTAAGGCTTCCACATAAAGGCAAACACACACACAAACACACACACCTACGAGCAGCACCCACACTCCCAGGCAACTAACCGTGTCCATGTAAATTTTATCAAAGCACACTCGCGGTCAAAAGTGTAGAATTTCTTTGTTTTATATTGTAAAGAAGTTGTTATTTAAGAAATTAATTAATAATATATTAAATGGTTATCAGTGAAATGCAAAAATAGTAAAATTTGGTTTCGAAGAGATTTTCTTATCTTTTATATTGAAGATTTATAAGTTTTAAGTTGACTGAAAGACTGGGCATATGTTTGGCTATATAATTAATGTCCACATACCAAATTACACGTAGATCGGACAAAATTTATGATTAAATACGATCTATTTGCTTTTTTCTAGGTTATATCCTGTGGGCAGTGCCTGAAAATAGGCAAAGGAGCTTGGTTAACTCTAAGAGATCTTACTGGTTGCAACTTAAATTAGTTTCCTATCATATTCCTTAACTAATTAAAGTTAATAAAATATTTAAAAGAAAATCGAGAATATTTCTACTAAGATTTTGAGTTTGACTGTGCTTTAGTGTGTGTTCAGGCACACACACACACACACACATGGATGCGGGGCTTAATTGCAAGCCATCGTGTCCGTCGTCGCCGTTCGCCCACATGACCGACCGACCACCCACCCACCACCCATTATCCCCACTCCTTCTCCGCCCCCGCTCCATTCGTTCATTTGGGCTGACTCTAAAATATCCAAGCGCCAATTTAAATTTAATATCGACGCATGGGCAATCCACCACCAGCCCACACACACACGGACACACGCACACTCACTTACCTAACGCACACTCACGCACTCGCAGGATGCGGCTGCTGCTGCTGCTGCTTCTTCTCGTAAATCTATTTGGCACATTCATGCATAAAGTATTTAGTATCTTTGAGATACCTTTTTAACCGCATGGCAACTACACACGCACACACACACTTAACACGGCGATAGGTGGGAGGTGGCGGGGTATATGGGAAATGTTGTGGAGCTGGGAGAGGTGGAGGGGATTGGCAGGCGTCAAGTTCATATGGCAGCCAACCAAAATGCGCGGACACTGGGGGCAATCGAAGGTGCGGAAGGGGATAACAGGGGATAAATACACTTGAAAAATTTAAAAAACCTTCAAGGAATCTTTTGCTTTTATTTAATTAATTGTTATATTTATATTTTTAAATATAAACTTTACTACATAACTTTGATCTGAACAAATTTCCATATAAAAATATACAAATATCGAAAAATATCAAATTTAACGTAAAAATATCTATAAATATTGATCAGATACATAGAAGGGAACATCGATTTATTGCACATTGTTAAAATATCGATTTATATATCGATTCCATGTAGAAAATATCGATACAATATCGATTTAGATAAATATAGATATATTCTGTAAATCCTTTTTGTGCGTTCTGCGAAAATATCAAGTATTTAGGAAGCTTGATCTTTCATAAGAAACATATACATATATCATATATATATCTTAATTATTTTTATCAGTGTAGCTCGTGGGGAGGGAGGGGTAAATTAGGGGCTGTAGTCGCGGACCGAACGGCCGACACTTTCACTTGCAAATGCCTGACTGTGTGTGCGAGTTTGCGAGCCCAAATAAATTAATTTCGAATGTAAACCCGGAGAGGACAACAAATACAATTTCAACTAAGCACACACACACACATACACACAGCAAATCCAATCGAGATACTTTGAATAAGGATGGAAGGCAGCTAAAACTCTCTATAGAGCGACGGATACCACTCACAATCTTCGATTGAAGTCTGGGATCGTGGAAAATTCATGAGCAAACATGGTCATAATAAGCTAAAGATATTTGTTTTTATCTTTAACTATCAGCAGGGTAATAACTATATTAATATTTATAATAATAATAATAGTTAGCTTCCCTGAAAGTCAAGAACAAGATCAAGTCCCGATTTCATTCCAATCAAGGCAGAAACTTACAATTCTTTCAGAAAAGAGAGACCATCTTCATCATCAGCATTAATTGCTGGGGCTTTCTGAGCATTCAAAGTGTATTACCAACTGTTTGTTGCTGGATTTATTTCGGAATTCAGGCCTTAACAAGAAGTTAAGTGTGTTGTGCAGCTGTTTCAGAAGGAAGTCAACTCTTAATAATCAGTATTACATTTTTAGAATGTCCTCTTTGCGTTTAAAATTGTTTAATTGCATTTAACAAATATTTACTGGCAAAAAATAAAGTTTATATATATGAAAAGCTAACAAAGAAAACTATTATTTATTGACCAGAATTTAAGGCAATCTAGGTTCGTTATATTTTAATGGAATATAACAAAACTACAGGCATATTTTAAACGAAATACTATAAAACTATATCCATTTTCTAGGCCCTAAGGAAGCCTCTAAGTAATTAGCTTTGGCAGCTGCCTAGGTTTGCATTTTAAATTGCGTATACGTCGTGTGGCCAGGCGCACTTTGATCAGCGAACACAATCTGAGACGCAGGCGGAAATTACGAAGCCCGCGAGGATTTTGGTTATACCCCCCTCCCCACCCCAGTTAATCCGGGGGATTTCTGGCCAAAAACTCCACCTTGCCGGAGGGCTTACACACTCGTATGCCGGCCTATGACGAGCGTAGTTTCGTAATGGCCAAGTCCGCAATCAACCGCCGCTGCTACCCGTCCCCCCCGAGAAACACACACACGCGCACAACTCACAAAGGGATAATTTACGAAATTTGAATCTTAGAAATTGTTAAAAGCATTCCTCCCCCTCCTGCATAGCATGTGTGTGTGCTTGTGTGTGTGTGTGTGTGCTCATGTATTTCAAAATTGCAAAATGTCTACCGTGGACATTCAAAGTCGGCATCGGCATCGCCAGCGTCCAAAGTCCGTCCGCCAAGGCACAACTCGCTCTCCACAAAATTTCGTTAGCAGGCTTTGCACTGAGAGAAATTACCTGAAATTTACCGCAAAGAGGCTTAATTTGATAGGAAAACTTCATGAAATTTGAATGAAATAAAAATTCCATATTTAGCTATGAAATTTTATAGATATATCGATATCCAAACGATATTTTCTTAACGTTACTTGTACTTTTTTGTATTAGAAATTTAGCTCTTCAGTTGCATTTTTTATATTTACATACTTTGTACGTTTTATTTATATATAATAATATGTATCTAAGATATTATTATTTCCTTAATGATCAAGATATATTGATAAATTATTTTCGATTCTGTAACTCTTTAAGTTATAATAGAAAGTCTATAGTTGTATCGATAATTTAAGGATATTATTTATCGATGATTTAATTTTTTTTTACATTAATAATGTATATCTTTGTTTGTCATTCTTAGATATTGATTTAAGTGATATTTAAATACTTTCTGAGACTTATAGCCATACAATAAGTTCGATACTTCACTGATTAGGAACTTTTAATCGATACTTTTCGATTTATTTACATTCCCACCTCAAATGATAGTTAATTTGGGAGATTTCTCCAGGGTTTTAAAGAATTTATAACTATTTGTTATATTTCCACATAATTATGTAAGATTTCTATTATTTCAGGCAGTGTACCATGTGTTTGTCTCTGTCACTCGCACACGCACCCATTCCGTAGGCAGCTCCCTGGCAGCCATGCATCTCGGCTCGACGTCCTTGCCCCAAACTCGTTTGTACAGTGTCCTCCCGCCTACCACCTCCTGCCATTCAAACATCCTACCTTCTCTCCCGTCTCCCCAGGCTGACTGACAGCGCCAACTCCGCTACCCCAGCCCCCAATCTCACCCCCTTTTTTGTCCAATAGACGAAATATGCATACGTAACGGACAGTCGAGGAGGACGAAGCAGGAGGCGACTTGGATTTTGGGGTACAGAGCGAGAAAAGCAAGGTAATAAGGTGAAAAGTATTTACTAAATGTAATTAACTTTATATCAATTAATATATATAATATATCTAATTAATATATATTATTTAATTCAACTTATTTCCCTTAATAGAGTCTTCTTTAGTTGTTTACGGTGTAACATCTGCGGGGGTAGTGGTGGCTTTTCGGTTTTGGACTTGAAAGTTGCACGATAGACGAACACATTTGGCTTCCTGGGCGTCTGTGCCACGCCTCCTCCTAGCTCCGCTCCCATCCCTCCGCCATTTCCCCCCCTGTTTTTGGCCAACTGTGCTTCCTGAACTGTTTTGAATGTGTGACAGGCCGACAGGCATCCCTCCATCCTCCAACCTCTCTAGCCTCTCATCCCAGGACACTTTCGTCCGTCTCCCTGCTCCAGTTTCCACTATAAGCGATTGAGGTGGGCGGCTGGGTGGAGTTCCTGCTCCTGATGTCCTTGTTGTTGTTGCGGCTGCTTTGCCCAGTTTTCGAAAATGTAAACTCATCATAAGTGGACCCCAAGTGAGTGTGTGTGTGTGTGCCTGTGTGTGTGTTGTGCGTTGTGCGTCGCAAGTGTTGTGAATGGACAGGCCACTCGAAGGCTGGCGGGCAACGCGGCGGGGCAATATGGGGCTGGATGGATGTTTAAAGGAGGCTGAAGTGGTCGGGGAAAATGGGGAAAATTCAGGAGTGTGGGAGGGAGCACGAACGGATTTTACAATTCTGTATGTGTGTGTGTATGTGTGTGTACATATGCGTGGGGACGCGGCGTACATATAAATATATGCAGAGCGCGAGGGCTGACCAAGGAGTTGAGACCAAAGGATAGCTTTTGATACACTTTTAACAATAAAACTATACTACAAGACTGTACTTGATAGAGGAGTATAAGAATATATTTAAAATATATTTTAAGCGAAGAAATATCAGTCCCAACTGCTGATTTTCAAAATACACAACATATTAAAATTATTTAAAGTCCACTTACCACTTTTGAATTCCTTTTCACTCCTCAACTCCTTTTCAAAGTCGAATTTAGGACTCCAATGTCGATATTCAAAACGATATTTGCATGTTGCGATATATGCACAATAAATCGATATTATGTTTGATATATCGAACCAATTTCCGCTTCAGTTTAACCTGTAAATATTTTAAATAAATTAAAAGAAAATGTTCGAAATTTAATAATAAATATATTTCACATTGAATCGGTAATAAAACCCTAGTTATTTAATTAAATTACATTTTTACGAATATAGTTCCTTATAATATCGATATCTTATCGATAAATGCAAGATTTTCCGATATTTACGATTTTGATATATAAAACAGAGTGCAGTTTGTTTCCCAATAAAATCTTGATGGCTTTCACTACATAATTGAATTGCTTAAATATAGCAAGCAAAAGTTAAATTTATAAAAATTTCAAATAATTGAAAATAAAAAAGTTAAAAATGTGAATAATTTCCCGGTAAACTCCTTGATTTGCCCCGCCTGCCGCTTGGTGGTGGCTTGCGCTAGTTTCCTTGGCTTATAGCGATACACACAAGGACGAAACTAAGCTGGACTACAACACCCACATGCGTGTGTGTTAGTGTTTGTGTGTGCTGGGTGAGTGTGTGTCCAAGTGCACGTGGTGCTTCGTCTGGCATCCAGAGGGAGAGAGCGAGAGAGAGAGAGAGAGAGCCAACCACTGGCCGCAGCTGAAGAGGTCCTGGAGCCGAAGAGCTGCTGGCGCTTCTCCTTCGGCTAGCTTCGTCCTTCCTGCTATCGTGTTTCCTTTTTTGCGTAATTTACGAGATTATTTCGCACACACACACAGACCGAGTGTGTGCGTGTGTGTGTTCGAGGGGGTTGGGAGTTTGGAAAAGCCGAAGGAGTTGGGGAACATGGACACACAGCTACGCATAATGATGTTGGCTTGTCTTGGACAGCAGCAGGCGCCCACTGGGCGATGGGCGGTGGGCGGTGGTTTTTCAGTTAGGGGTTGAGTGCGAGTGGGTTGAGTGGGCGGTGGGTGGACTGGGGCGGCCTGGGTGGCTGGTCTTGTCGTAGTTATTGCTTGCGGGCATTCATTTTAATTTTAAAACAACAGCAGCCAAGGCCTAGGAACACACAGCGCTTACAAATGGCAAACAATTTCAGTCTTACACACACCCACACACACACACATGGTTACAAGGGTTGCCTGTGTTGTGTTGCAAAACATCTCCGGGAATCCAGGAATCCGGGAGTGTGTGCGGCCTTCCGCCGGATTCCGGGCGGAGTGAGGCGGTCAAACGAGCAGCCCGGCAAATGGAAAATTGCCAAATCGAAAATGCGAATCGGACAGAACAGGGGAATAATTTTTTAGCAAAAAAAGGAAACAATGATCTCTCCTCGAAAATAAATGAGTTATCAACTGAAAGACATTTAAAATTCAAAGAGTTTCCCAAGATTTCTCTGAGAGTTTTTACCTAATTCGATTTTTATCTTGGTTTAATAAACCTTTTGATCGATAGGCTTTTGATTAAGTGTCAAATTTAAGGGCGGCTTAGATAAATCTATTAATTACAGTTAAAATACCTGAGTTTTTAATGTTAATTAACCAAATTATGCATTATGGAAATTATTTTATGGAAACTAGGTTGGCATAGGAAGCAGATATAAATGATACGAATAGATTTCTATCAGATTTGTATAAAGACTGAAGTTTCAATATCGATATCAACAAATTATAGCGAAAAACTATCGAAGCTTATATGTAAAAATATCGAAATCTTTAAAAAGTTTCGTTATATCAATGGTAATCTACAAAAACAAGATAAGCTTCAATGTTTAACATAATTTTCAGTTATGGATAACCTATACAAATAAAAAAAAAAACGATAGCTTAGCTTACCTCTTATTTGTAGTTATCGAAAGCTGTTATATTTTACCAGCTCTAATTTGCAGTTAAATTAAAGTATCGATCAACTTCGATATTTTTCTATCTTTACTTTAATTATTTTAAGGAACTAAAGGATTATAATTCTCCCTCTACGGACAGGATGAAAATTAATACAAAAAGGAGTGGATTTGAATCCCAATTATATCCTGTTTTGTATTTTAATTTAAATTTATTGATAAATGCACTTGAAATAATAAAAACACTAAGTTAATATCATAGTTTTATATACAAAACGATTCCTTAAACTAAATTGAAGCAGATTTTGTTCTTGATTTAACAAATTAGAAGAAGTTAACTTGAATTCCTTAAGGAAAAAGCTTGTAAGAAGATGCCAAATGTGTTTCCGCGTAAAAGTATATTTCTAAACCACGAATTCGAGCTGTAATTTAATTTCTAAAGTATTATAAATTATCCTAAGCCTAAAACTTAATAAATATATATACAAAATATTCGAAATATTTAATGCCAAAGAAACAATTACATGGCTTCGATTACGATAGAGGTGTCAAATGGCCAAAGTTCAGGCCAAGTTGTGTGTGGGGCTGGCCCAATGGCTTGACCTGTCCAGATCTCTGGCTGAAAGGTCTGCCATTCATCAAGGATGATGGTCAGAGAAAGAGAGAGAGAGAGGGAGAAAGTAAGAGAAAGAGAGAGAGAGAGAGGCAAGTTGCCCTGCCACCGCTGCGACTTAACTCCTTTGGCTGGCTGCTTTCGGTGTCATTAGTTTTGAATAAGCCATAAATTAAAGATTAAAATATATGTCCATGCATATACCTACATACATACATTCATATATATATTCTACCCCCTTTTTACGGGTAATGGACAGCGCCTGTCGCTTCAAGTGAAAGTGAAAGTGAAAGGGAAACATAAGTCCAACAATGGCCCAAAGGCGGGCTAACGACATTGCTGCGGGGTAAGGTAGGTGGTTAAGGAAGCTGGCAGGGGGCAGGGGACGGGGGGCAGGACAATGACGAAGGCGCTCCACGCACACACGTGGACCAACCCCCGAAAGAAGCATCGCAAATTTGCATATGTGTGTCCTGTGTCCATGTTGTGTTTGTGTGTGTGTGTGTGCCAAAAACTGCTGGCGTAGGTAAATTAGTTGCTCTATGCCAGTGTGCGTGCAGGAAGGTGGTGCGCGTTCTTATCGAAAACGGACCAACCTCCTTGCTCCCCCCCCCCACCAGCTTCAATTGCACTCAGAAAAATGTAGGAGGAAATGTGTGTTTTTTTTGGAATTAAGGATATTTTTACAGGTCTGTGATACGTTGTGGTTTTTGGGAAAATTATACATCATTTACTTATGTTATTTGTTATTTTATAATATTATATATCGCTGTATATTATCCTCTCTTTTCAGACATTTTTTTTCTGGTTATTTTAACAGTATTACGAAATTGTTACAGGTCGTGAGAAATTTTACATATAATACCTGTAGTATATACTATATCCCTATATATTTTACATATTTTTCTGGCAACAAATTGCTTGTTTTATAACAATGTATTACAAAGCTTGGCGTTGATTCAAATCTTTCTTGAAAATTCAAAAGAATATATATTATAAAGTTTATATATAAAATAAGAAATATTTTATATAGTTCCCTGTATATATTAATCTGCATTTCTGGCAAAACATTGTTCCAAAGGGAACATTAAAGCGAGAGAAGAGATTTCGAGGTATTTGGATCTTAACCTCGATTAACCCAATATGAGATGAAGTATATCGTTAAAAAGTTCTCCTATCGGATCGGTGGAAAGATTATTATTAAGTTTTAATGTTAACAGCGAACTATTTGTTAACCAATAAAGATACAATTCAATATAATTTGAGGTATCGTTTTCTCTCAGTGCTCTCATCTGCAGCACCGAAAATGCCTTTAAAACTGTAAGTTTATGCGTGTGTATTTTGTGTGTATTTGAGGGGGTGGTAATGGTTGTACGGGGGGCGGTGGTCTGTAAAGCAGATCTTGGCCAGTTGTTGGCCAAGCAGGCACACACACACACGCACACACACACACACCGCACATACACATAGGCAAATTCGCATAGTCTTGTGACGCATGCCCAACAAAGTATGCAACACAATTGTGCTAACTATGTTGCCTGCCTGATTTATAGAAACTGGTTCGAGGGGGTCCTGCCAGGGGTGGAGGGGGTCAAAGAAAAGGGTTAGATTTTGAGGGGGGCAGGGGGAGGAGGAAACTGCGTCGCTGTTTGTTTGGTCGAGCAAAGGAACACGGATATGGACATGGACACAGGCAGCAGAGCACAGGGAGCAACCCTTAGAAACTACTCGCATCCTGGGCATCCTTATGACACCTCGTACTCCCTTCCCTCCCCCCTACTGGCCAGAAAACTACAAGACTACCTCCCACCCCCACTGCTATCCTGCTCTGCCCCGAAATGAATCCTTCAGTCGCTCCACTTGTCTAAGCAAAACATTTCGCTTTCCAGTTTTGATTATCAAAATAACTTAATTTATGTGTGCCTCTGCGTGTGTGTGTGTTCCGGGGGGTGTGGGCTGGATGGGGGGGAAGGGGGGAAAACTGGCAGAAAGTTGCTACTAAATGGCAGCTTAAGTGACGTGAATGTAGCATTTGCCAGCTTTATTGCTGCTGGCCCTTTTTCGGTGGGTAAAAAGGCCAAAAGGATGAAGGCATTAGGCAAACTTTTCCCCCAAAAAATGTTCGCACTTTGATTGTCATTGCTACCAACGCTCTCTCTTTCGTCCTTGTCCCCGATCCTTTGATTGCTCGTTGTTCGGCCATAACTGTTAAAATAAAATGCCTAAACTTTGCCATTCATTACAACACATTACGTAATATTACCTTATGTTATATATACCCCATGTTCCCTCCAAACAAACGTTTTTTAGTGTATATATCAAAGTTTTACAATAGTTATTGGAGATATTACCCCATAAAGCAGGTTGTAAGCGTTTTATATTGAAGACCTATCAAGTTAGATAGTTACTAAAGAATATATAATAAAAGTAGAGCATAAAATGATAGATTTCTTTAATATAATAATTAATAACAACAAATGCAGGAATTAATTCCAGTAAAAACAGTAATTGCTTCATTAATTCTCTAAGTTCCTTGACTGCTTTTCACTCCTATCAATCCAAAGACTTCCCTCTTAATTAAACAATCTAAAAACCTATCTTTTATATATTAAAAAAATATTTAAATAATTAAAATAAATGAAAAAACTCGAAGCTAAGCATCTGCTTGACAAGATTTTATTACCAAGACCCTTATTGACTTGTTCCAAAGACGACTTTTGCGGATTCTCATCCATCAGGGGGCTCCCCTTTTAAAGAGGATCCCCTCTTAACTGGGCTAAGTACTTGATACCAAAATATTGAGAGTGAAGGGCCCACCAGGTCCAATTAAACATAATTGCCGACCTCTCAACCGAAACCACCTTCGCGACTGCTCAAGGCGGCCGCCCACAGAAAAGTTGTAAAGGAAAGGAAGGGGTTCACACACACAAAAAAAAAAGAAGGCAAGGAAAGAAAATGATGTGGCCCCAAAGTGAGGGTCCAGCAGTATATAAGGCCAAAGTCCTTGGACGACACCCCCGTCTTTTGTGCCGGGAAGGGTTGCTCCCTGGTCCCTGGTCCAGCCAGAACTGGGTAAATGAAAATTGGCATTTATATAAATTCAAAATGCAAAGTGAGACGCCGAAAAAAAAGAGAGAATAATAAAGAATAAGAGCGAAAATAAGTTTGAGGGCAAAAAAAAATATATATATATAAATAAAACTGAAAAGAAAAAAGGGTGGCTGCTGGTATGTATGTACAAGGACGGAGGTCCTGGATAAAGCGAGATTGAGAGGCCATTAAGATAATCAATCTCATTAATAGAAAGGAATTCCGTGAACGCGCCATGGTCCAAGGACAGTAGAAGATCCAGACAGAATCGCAAGATCCTTTATTAGAGAAGGAAACTTTTCCCGCGGCTTTCTCGCTGGCCACCTTGACCGTATTGTAAAGTTCCAAAAACTCAGACCCAACCCCACGCAGTTACATTCTTTTCCATACAACATGCAATTTTTGTTGCTTACTTTCACTTTTAACCGAAAAGGGAATTTCTTTGAGTTACCCTTTCTCTCCGAAGTAACTGAACTATCAGTTGATTTATACTTTAAATATTAATATTAGTATTTAAGATTCATTTGTTTTAATATTAATTAGTAATTGCTTTCAAGTTTATGTGGCTTTATAGGTTTTTGTTGTTGTTTTGTAAGCTAAAAAGATGTTTCTTGCATGCATTTTTAGAGAAGGTTTTAACCTTAAATATTAAGGAAATAATGTATTGCAAACTTTTCGAAAGGGATTCACCTATTTCTCATCAGTATTAACTTAATATTAAGCGATCATATCACTAGTTTATCTTGGGAACTGGTTGGGAATTATAATGCAACGCAGGAGATATGAATATGGTCAATATGGTGAATATGGTGAACAAGGTGAATATGGTGATTAAGGTGAATATGATCATTATATGGCAAATACGGTGAATAGGGTGAAAAAGGTGGGTAAAGTGAATAAAGTAATTAAGGGAAATAAGGCGAATAAATTGAATTAAGATAAATATTCCGAATATGGCGAATAACCGTTAATAATTGTAAGCAAAGTGAATAGGATGAATATTATAAATATGTTGAATATGGTGAATTTGTTGAATATGTTGAATATGGTGAATATTGTAAATTTATTTATATTATTTAGTTTTTATATTTATTATTAATATATTTATTATTTATATATTTATAATTTATATATTTATTATTTTATACACCCCATAGAAGTCCTTTGACAAGAGTATTACCAGATTGGGGTTTTACCATTTCTTGTACCCCCACCATCACCTCTTCTCTTTCTTTTTTTTGTGCGCCAATAGTGCCACCCCTTTACTTGCGTCCGTTAGCAAAAATAAAAAAAAAAAAAGAAGAAAGAAAAAAGAATGTAAGGACCCCGAGTCCTGCCTCCTGAGCTTTCGCTTTTTATTTACTCGCCTTGGAGCGTGCACTTTATGTCCGAAGACGGAAATTTTTCCTTCTATTTCTCCTCGGTTTTTCCTTTCTTTTTTTTCACTCAACATGTATTCGCTCTTTTTTTTTTTGCGCCTTGGTCCTGGGCTTGTTTTGGGTGTTTAAATTAGAACTTTGTTCGTGCTTTGAATTTTTAAGTTATAAACTCAAGGGGGTATTCTCTACCCAGGACCTCACCACTTTTTTCACTTTGCTCCCGCGACCATTTCTTTTCTCTGTTTGGCCAGCCTCGAAAAAAGAAGCAAAGAAAAGTGTAAGAAAATGTGGCCCGGCCCAAAAGTAGGGGAAAATGAGTTTTCTTTTAGGGTTGGGGGTAAAGCGAAAGTGAGTGGAGAGCCTGGAGCAGCCGTTGATACATTGGGTCCACTCTAAACGCTCCGCTGTGGCCAACCCGAACAGCTGCTCCGCCACCAGATCCCAGATCGTCCTCGTCCTTGTCCCCTGCTCGGGGTTATTATCAAATTGAATAGAAATAAATGCGACTTCATGTGAGTTTAAATTCCCGGCCAAGGGTGGAACTTGTTGCTACTGCCTCTAACGAGCCCAAAGGATCTGTCTGGGGACCAGCGACTGGCTATGGGGGGACGCTGTCCTTCCTGCTCCTCTTTGTGAATTAATGCCCCCCTTTGGACTATTACATATTTTGTAGCCTTGGCAATGCAATTATCATAAGTTTATGGTGGTTCCAATTACTTAATCTTTAGTTTAAGATGGTAGAAATTGTAACTAAAATCGGATTTATTTATAGGAATAACTTGCCTTTTTCGATGGAAAAATCTAGTTGGTTTACAAATATTATAATTGTTAGAGTTTCAGGGGGTTGGAATTGACCTTTTCGTTTCCACCACTCCTGAGAAAAAGGGTAATATTTATATGTAAATGCATTTCCAAAGAAGAAAATACAATTTTCTATACATTTACAGAGTTTTTCGGACAAAGAAAATACATTTAAATGAGTTTCTTGAAAAAAAAGCAATCAAAGTGCATTTTCTATACCTTTTCTTAGAGAAAAGAAATAAAAAATGAACCAATATGAAGTATTTGTGGTAAAAATTTGAAAAAAGTAAGTCTCTAACATGTTAAATCCAGCTTTTTGTGGTAATAAAATCCGTTTCTCGTTTATCTTTATCCTTTTCATTATTTTAATAAACCCAACCAACTTAAATCCCTTTTAATTGAAAAAAGGACAAACGTTTTGAATGGATTATATATTTTTTGGGGTAAGAAAACTTCTTAATACCCCCAAAGTTGACGCCTCAAGAAGTCTTAATGCCAGGATTCGAATGACCAAAGCCACTCCTCTCCAATTTGCCTCGTTTATATTAACTATTTCTCACATCAAAGCCAAATTAATGTAATGAAAGACTTATGCCATTTACCCTCCGTTTTTTTTTTTTTTGCATTCAAATAATTCGAGTGAAAATCCGAGAGATAAACACATGGATGGCGTTGAGAGGGTCGGAAAAACCGGACACCAGCCAAAAGGGGTAGCCCAGTTAGCCATCCGATCTCCTCCCCTCCACAAAGTGCTCCAAAAGAAATATTTATATAAATATTGTACATAAATATATATGCAGAGGCAGAGAGCGAAAAAAGGGGGAAAAAAATTACATTAATGTAATTTCTTTGTGAGCCTGAGATCAACCCCCAGCCCCTCCTGGCACTGGGCCAACCCTTGGTTATTAAAATTTTCCTTTTAAAAATAAATGAAAACTAAATAGAAACTGAGAGACGGAAAAGCGAATAGATGAGCGGCTGGCTGGCAGGCAGGGACGGACGGACTGGTTGAGGGCAAAAATTTGATTTTACCCCCATTTTACTCCTTTCGCTTTTTCACTTTTTTTTTTTTTTTGCTTTCGCCCAATCCCCTTTCCACCACCCCTTTTTCTTGCGCGTTTTTTGGCCTCTGTCCGCATAGATTTCTCTTCTCGTCGTCGTTGTCGTCCGCTGGCGAAACTTTTTAACCCTTTTGTTTAATTAAAAAACACAGAAAACGAACGGAAAAAAAGCGAGGCAAGGACGAGAAGGAAAACCTGCAAGAAGCAGCACAAATAAGAAGACGACGCACAAAGAACGATGATAAAGGGTTTACACAATAAAATAATAGGAATAAAATCTATAAATTACATTTGAAAGACATTATTTTATATTAAACTATTACAAATGATAGTTGTGCTTGCGCCTAGGGCTTGAACTGGTTGGGAATTGCAGGAAACTGCAGCGGAAGAATATGCACAAAAAGAGATTACAAAGGTAAGGAGCTATATGCAACAAAAAACATCATAATTGCGAGTGGAAGCCAACAAATAATACCTCTATTTATACATATTATTATTTAACTTAATTAATTATTAAAAATATGAACTCTGCTTGTTTATCTGGAACTAGTTGGGAATCCTAAAGAATTCTGACAGATAGAAAGCTGATAAAGCAATGGAGTATGGAATAAATAATATTCATAAATGAATTTCCATAAATAACTTCCATTTACACTTATTTAATAATACAAACTATTAAAAATAATAGTTGTGCTTGCTTTAAACAGAATTGGTTGGGAATTCTAGGAAGTTTTAGCAGTAAAAAGCATACAAGAAAAGATTTTAAACAAAAGAAGCTAAGAAATAACTTTATAAAAAGGAAAGAAGCATATAACAACATTAATATAATCACTTTAGATAAAAAAATCTGTTTAGAAACATTTATAAAACCCTCAAGACTTGAACTGGTTGGGAATTCTAAAGAATTTTAACTTGAAACCAGAAAAGGAGACGAATCAACATTGTTTCAAGATCAAAACTATACTAAAATCAGCCTAAGTAGCAAGTGATCATTATATAAAAGAATCTAAGTTTTTATATAAATTTTTTTATGAGGTTTCCACTCAGTAGAACCTCTATTTTTCCTCCGTGTACAAAGACAGGACAGCTGGCGCTGAATTTAAAATGCTTTTCAATACAACAACAAAAATTAGAAGAAAAAAAAAACAAAAAAAAGCAAAACGAACCCAAAATTGTAGGAAAAAAAAAATTGAAAGCAAAGTACATAAATTTCGACAGCCGTTGTCCCAAAAAAAGGGGTAAAAGGGGGATGGGTAAGCGGCCCGGGAGTTGGGCTGAAACCAAAGAAAAAGTAAAGTAATTATTTTGCATTTGCGTAGATAAAATTAACGATGATGGCGCGATGCCCAAGAACCGAAAAACGGGAGGAAAAAAAGGAGGAAAACCCCTTGAGAAGACGCTGGCCAGAGCGAGAAGGCGACAAAGCGGTGAGCCTTTGGCCAGCAAAAAAAAAAGGAAAAATAAAGAAGGAAGCCATAACACCCCCGCGAGTTGCCCCCGCCCATGGGCGTCACTAACCCCATCATTATGCCAATTCAGCTGTCAAAACTTTGTGCGTATTTTAATTTTTCTTCGCGTCTCTTTTTCTCGCTTTCCCTCCTCCTTTTTTTTTTCCTTTTTGTCGCGCTTTATGTCCTGCAAGAATGCCAAGAAAAGGTTAGGTGGGGTTAGGTGGGGGGCAGGCGACCAACCCTGTGGAAAACAGGAGTTGGGAGGAGGTGTGGCGCTGCCCTTAAGTGCGTTGGCTTGATTTTCGTTGCTGTGATTCCTTGCCGGGCATCATTTGAATATGCATGAGAGTGCAGGGAGACAGGGCGGGGAGGCGTAAAGGACTCTAATGGGACGCAGGACGCAGGACACAGGACAGTCCTTTGATGGATGCCACGTGCGCAGGCGGACAGGGGCTGTACGCAAGAGGAGGATAACGAGTGTGATCAGGGCGACAGCTCTGATTAAGTCGTATCCTTAACGATCTAAACTTTGTGGCATAGGTTATATCGAGAGGAAAAGGTTTCTATCGATAACAAATATCGCGCTAATTTCGCGTTGAAAATATCGAATTTGTATATATGTAAAAATATCGCTTTTTAACATTAAAATATAGTTATTATTGAGAAAATATATGAAATATGTTATTTCATTTATTAGGTTTCATTTACCGATCTTATAATATTTTTGTTATGCTATTTATAATCCGAAATCGGTTCGATATATCAAACAGAATTACGATTTGTCTTGCATATAACGATACACGTTAAAATTGTGATATAAATATATTGGTTTTCGAGACAAATACCAATAAAGGATTGATATATCAATATTTTCAGGCATACAAAACATTTATGGGTCTTACGAGTCTTAATTTCTATTACGAAATGTTTTTATTTGTCGTTATTTCTTGTTGTAAATAATTAAAAAACTTTCTATAGAACAAATCAAATATATTCCATATAATATTCGAACCCCTTAATGGCAAAGAGTTTATGCATAGAAGTATGCAGTTCTATGGGGTTAATTCTTTGAATTGCCCCCCCTATATAATAGACGCTTCTGCGACAGTGTACTCCTGCTCTCCTCCTTACGCATCCTTCCTTTCTTACGCACTTTTTGTTTCTTTTATTTTTTTTTTTTTTGAGAAAAGCTCTGGCCAAATATAGTACAAGAGAAAAAAAAAAGTAAAAAGGGGTTGATTATGGTCACTAGCAAATTGGTAGTACGCACCGACATCACGGCTCCCGTTCCCACATCCCGACTCAGGTCCAGCTTTGGAGCAGGACCAACCAACCAGGACAAAACAAAAAGTGGAAAAGTGGTTGATTTTTCTTTATTTATTTATTCGTTTTTTTTTCTAGATTCCCCGTTTTTTTTCTTCTTCTCGTATTATTTGATTCGCGCGCAATTTTTGGTGCTGAGACTTGGCTCTTCTTCGGAAAGGATAAATATGTATAGGAAGGTATATATATAGATATATATACATAACAGGGACAGAGTGATTGGCAGTGGTAGTGGGGGCGGGGGAGGGTCTGCTTCTAATGGTTTTTAAATTTCGTAATATTTCAATGTCATTTTCGGCTAATGCGCAACGCGAGAAATACGCCAAGGCAAAGTACGAAAAAGTACAGTTGATCGCAAAGGGTACGTGCTTACCCACGCTGCGTAAGAAGGGGTTTACCTTCTGGTCTCAGCCTCTTCGTTTCTTCTTAATTAGCCAACTCTGTTGGCCAAAAACAGTGGCATTTCGAGCCTGACATTGAATTCCAGGAAAGTGTCTTCGATTGCGAGCGGGCGGGGGACAAAAAAAAATGGAAAGTGGGCAGAGCCGGCAAAAGGGAGTGGGCGGAAAAGTGAATGAAAAATTTAAAGGCCAACACACATGCACACATGTCCGCATAAATAACACACACACACACACTGGCACAACCACACACACACACAAAATGTTGTCAAATAAACAAAATAGAGAGACAGACAAACGTTTCGCATTTGCTTTTTATATCCTGGATTTATTTTGGTCTTTAAGAGGGTATATTGAGTCGTAAGGAAGTTTCACAAGGACATTCCGTCAAGAAAAAGAAAACTTTGCTCTAAGTTGAGCTGATTTGAAATTATTTAAAATGTATTAAGTTTAACACTGTGAAACGGGAATGGAAACTCTGTGTAGAATATCCAGACTATCCAAAAAATATTCAAAACTTTGTTGTGGAAAATGCGTGAAAAGTAAAATCTTCCCTTGTTCTTCTCTGAAATTATAGCCACAATCAAGCTCTTTTTTTTTTAAGATATAGCTTATAGAAATATGATCAAATCTAATCTTGAAAAAGGAACACTTTGTATAAACTGAAGTGGCTAAAAACAATAGAGCACAAAGTAACATGAACTTTTAAAAATAGAAGATCTTTGATCAGAAATATCCTTAACTTACTGTGCAATGTATCTTTATTCTAGAATCTAGATCTATAGATATAAAGAGATATATGATTAATCTTAAAAAACAGTAGCAGAAGCTAAATAAGTTCTGAGATTCGAGTACGTAATATGTAAATATTTCTGGATCTTTTTGTGAACAAAACAAAGATTTTAAAGGTTTTTATTCCTAAAAGCATGAGTATCTATTTCACATAGGGCAAGCATCCTGTTTAGTAACTAAATTCAAGTAAAAGTATCACAATCAGTTCGATATTATGACAAAAGATTTAAATAGATTTTCTACAAAACCCATAGGAACACCAGGTATTCTATCGTCGAACCGTTTTCTTGTTTGTTTTTTTTTTTTTATATTTTGGCCAGCGGGCAACGTGAAAGTGGAAAGTGTGTGTGGGGGAAGGCACACAGGAAAAGGGGCAAATGCGAGTCCAGACGAAAGTGAAAGTCAAATGGGGGTAGCAACCCATACACACTCACTCACACACACACACACACAGGGAGACGCGTGCCACACATGTGGCAAAAGCTAAAGAACGTAATCGCACGTAAGTCCTGACGTCCAGTAAAAAATGCAAAAAAAAAAACGAGGAAAAAAAAAGCGAAATGCGAAAAGCGAAAACAGGAAACGAGAAAGCTGCCCGAGTCCTGTGTAAAAAATTCATGTGTGTGTGTGTGTGTGTGTGTGTGGGTGCGTGGCACGGTCGAACTCACACCCAGTCCCAATCAAGGACCCCCTCCACACGTCGCGCGTCAGTCACAAGTCATTGAATGTCCTTCGCCATCGCCTTCGACTTCGCCGGCAGCTGCTGGCAATTCCCGGCCAATACACGCCAGACATCAACGCTTCAAATTTCAATATATTGAATAATACAGAGATCAAAGTTCTGGCCATCGATTCGGTCGCTGGCGGTGGTAGTTGGGGGGGTCTGAACTTGCGAATACATTTGGGAAATTGAAAACATTTTTGCGAATGCCCCGGCCGATTCGATCGGACTTCAAAAACAGCCTCGACTCAAAAGTGTTCCTCGGGGAATAATGCAATGTACAAATGCCTCCTTAAAAGTCCCACTCGTGTTTTGTGTCAATCAAGGATTAAAACTATTTCGCTTCCAACTGCAAGCGGTCTTTTAAAATAATTAGCTAAGGAAGGGAAGTCCTTGAAGTGCATCAAGGGATCCAATATAATCGTATTGTGATTAAGACGTAACTAATTGGGTATGAAGAGTGCTAGCTAGAGTGGCCATCGACTCCGTTTAATATATAATTAAGGTCACAATGATATTTATCCTATAAGTTTAATAGAGACTTCATGGATATTTCTGTAGAAGCTAAGCTTAAAATAACGTTCATTCATACTCTTAAGGAGAAACTTGAATGGGTAACGCTTTTAAAAATAGTTTACTTAATAGACTTATAGTTTATAAGTTTATATAGTTTACTTATAAGACAACAAGCTGATAAATATATTTAAATGTACTTAGAGAGAATATTTTTAATCAAACTCGGCTTCGAACTCGCTACAGTCTGATACAGGGTCCAGCACACGAAGGTAAGTCAAAGAAAAATGAAGAAAAAGTGTGACCGAGTACGTAAAATAAAGCGTAGTGTTATCTCGTTCGCACTTGCGAAATAATTTATAACTAGAAGAAGAGTGACCAAGTCTCAAAAGTAAGCAATTTAAGAAATTGTGCCCTCACTTGATTAAAAGAATATATATTTAATATATATGTCATAATATATTTACTATATATTTATATTCCTAAGACATTTATTCTATTTATATATTTATCTATTAATCAGTACTTTTTGCAATGATTTTTCACACTTTTCTGAACTTAAACTGAGAATAAACCTTCATTTTTCGCGCCAAAATACTTTCTTTAAGGAAATTCATACTCAAAACAATAGAAAAGTGCCCTTTCGAGAGTCTAAAATCAGTATTTCACTATGCCATAATATATCCTCTGTATTTTCCAGCTCTTTCTATATTTTTGAGTTACATGTGGCCTTTAAAATCATATCATGTTCTGCGAGAACGAACTCTGGGCAATTCCCGAGTTGATTGCTATTCCAAGGCCCCCAGGCTAAACACACACATACATATGGGTGTGTGTACATCCCCCGGAATTCGCCTGGCTGCCTCCTTAAGCCTGGCTCCCGGCTCCTGGCTCCACGCTAATTTCCAAAGCCTCGGCCGACGGCGCTTATGAGCTCTGGACCCATGAAGTCCGCATTACGTATGTAAAATAGTGCAAAAGTAACCCCCAACCGCCAAGGCAACCTGGACGGACACCCCCACACGGCCCCGTGCCTGGCTAAGGACACAACTTACGCACTTTACATACAACGAGCGGATAAGGATAAGGCTGGGGAGTGGGTCCTGGGCAATGGCTTTTATTGTAAGTTAAGTTGCTGGCCATGTGTGTGCGTGGCGTGTCGTGGCGTGGCGGGGATGGTTTTGGCATTCGCAATTCTTCGGAAATTTAAAATGTTCTGTGGAAATTGGTTTAGCCATGTGCCCGAGTGTGCCTGTACATATATAATATATATATATAAACACACATGGATGACGGCAGGTGGGTGGGTGGCCAATTTCCCATTCCCCACAACATAAACACAAGCAAAAATATATCCAGAGACGCCTGATTGTATGCCGACACACTCGACTTGAGATTCTCAATTGTAAACTATGCACAAACACACACACACTCATATGCATATTCTATAGTGTGTCCTTAGTGCGTGTGTGTGTGTGTGTTTAGGTAAGCAAACTCGGGCGGCAGTAGTTGCCAGTTACCAGGACCATGTTATTCAGTTAATACAACCGGCACAGTGGTCAGCAGGGAAGTATGCCTAACATAGACCCCTTTCTCGATTTAATATAACCATCTTTAGGGTCTAAACATATTTTTAAACAATCTTAGAGGTTTTCACATGTTTTTTAAAATGTTCTAAAATTTTTTAGTGCATTATTGTTAGTATATTCCATGATTGCAATTGCCAAGATTGCCTTTTTTTGCTTATCATAGGCGTACAGAGATCAAGAATGCGACGATGCACTTCCGTCATTGATAAAGCGAATGGTGAGTGAGAAACTGTTATTAACTGTCATAAACTCTCATTATAAACTGTCATAAACGGCTATAAGCTGTTATAATATACAACTCGCAGGTAGATATTCATCATATTATTAGTACTTGCCCCGCCCTTAACATGCAATGATCCCCATTCCTCCACAATAACAACCCAATCAACATGATTATTAACAGAATCCAAACCACATCTTCAGATTTGGTCATTCCTTTGATTTGGGGATGTCCTTAAAAATGCAGCCAGGATGCCCGACAAGAGCGAACATGTCAGCGAACATCAACTGATAGAAATTTGTTAAAATTGGTTTTTAGAAATTAGCAAGAAGCTTTTCTTCTTTTTTTAAACAAGAATTGTATTTCAATTTGATGTATTTTTACCCCTTTTGGCCCCACTGTGCGGGAAGAGGCTGTATTCGCCACGGGCTATTGCTGTGCGCTTGATAGTGGAGCGGATAGTTTTGCTGGCCATAAATTAGTAAGCGTCCTTTGTAGTTGGCAACCGCACACACACCCCACACCCCACACACACACACACCGTTCGTGGTCCATACATAGGCATGTTTGTACATAATAGGCAAGTCAGCGACACAGTTTGAAAGGATTAAATTCTGTTTTTGTAATTAAGTTGAAATTTATAATCAAGGCGAGTTCTTGTTTGCCCGCAACGGGTGGTGCCGGCAGAGGTGGAGGCGGAGACGGAGGCCATAGTTAAATATATGTACAAGTTTGGCTAACTTTTGGTCATGCGTGCGTGCGTGTGTGTGCGTCCAATGTCCTGTGTGTGGGATCCTGTTTTTTGGGGGGGCATTTTGTCTTATGCAAAGTAGTTTCCAAGTTCTGCGACCACAGAGGCTGAGCGAAAGGGAAAGTTTTTGCCTGACATTATTTTTGGTTTGGTTTCGTGTTGTTTTTCGTTTTTTTTTTTTTTTTTATTTTTGTGTTCTCTTCTCCGGTTTTCTGGTAACTTTGGCATTTGCACGCCTCAGCGCATTCGCATTTCGCTTTCGTTTTGCCAGTCCAAATCCATAGCATACTTTTGCGGGCTGCATGCTTAATTTATGACCGACAACACATCTGGTCGTGTGTGTAGTTTTCCACACTCCCCACACTCCCCATACCCCCCAGCTATTTTCCAGCTATTTTAAGCCCAGCAGGACCCACTGACTTAGTTCCCACACACACAGGACACACAGGACACACACAGTTGCCGTCGCAGTGGGGATATTTGGGTTAAAGTTTGCAAATGCAAAATCACGGCGAAATTCTTGTTTCTTATTTTCTTATTTATTTATTTTGTGAGAGCGAAGGCGACATTAGCATTGGTCCAGCATCCAGCATCATCCTTCTCATCGAGGGGGAAAGAACGAAAAAAAAAAACCGAAGGCCTAAAAGGGTTGTCTTGTCCTTGTCCGCCTTTGACGGCCAAGCGAAAGTTTACAAAAGAAAATCATTTGATAAGCGTCGCAGAGAGAGAGAGCGAGAGAGCGCCAGGACAGCAAGGACAGCTCGGACACAATTTCCTACTTAAAAAAAAAACAAAAAAAAACAAGAAAAGGAAGCTTGGTTGAGATAACTGACGATTGTATACCCTTCCATTGATGGTTACTGCAGGTTAACATATGGGAAGCAGTTGTCCTTCAAGAACTAACTAAATTATAGTAAAGATAGCAGAAAAATTCGATATGCAAATCGATATTTAAGGGCGGCGATATATGAGCGATATATGAGCGATATTCTATTTAAAATATTGGATCTAAGTAAATAAGCTAAGAAAAGCCTTAAGTGTTTTTAGTTATCATTGTTTATAAAGTGATTATATTTTGTGAGTTAATATATAATCGAAATAAATGAAATATAAATATAATAACATTTACCATACATTTTCTTTCAGTATTAAATGCAATATTTTAGGATATTTTAATATTGAATAAATAATGATATTTTCATTATCATATCGATATCAAATATCGAGTTTTTCCCTTCGATAAACTCCCCTAATTTATACTGATCTAATTTCAACCGAAACAATAGTACCTTCCTCAAGATAAAGTCTTAAATAAAAACTGTCTAGATCGATGCATCCTTAACTGCGTTGCAAACATCTGATTCAAATTATAATACCCTCTCTGGCATGGGTAACATCTACAACAACAACAACAACAAAAAAGAAGAAACGGAAATCGAAAGGGGGCGTCTGGTCTGTCAACTACATAACATCGGGAATGAAAAGTTAAGGGAAGATTTCCTTCTACACTTTCCCTGCGTTTTGTCCCGTTTATTTTATTTTTATTTTTTGTATTTTTTTTCGTTTTCGACATGCACAGATACACAGATACAGAGGGATACAGCAACCAACGCATGTATGTATATGTATAAATTTGCTTTTTATGTAATTTTTCATTTTGCTACTGAGCATTTCGACGTCGACGTCGACGCTGGCATCGCTGCTGGCGCTGACTGACCAGAGTCCTGCCCAGCCTCATTTTGCATAGCACACTTTCGAGTCCTGCTTGTGATTTGCTGTATTTGTGGGTGTGTGTGTGTTTGGACAGCGCACAACACACTCGTGCAGAGAGAGAAAAAGAGGGGAGTTCCTTATTAGCTAAGATTAAACGTTCTAAAGGAAAAGTTTTAAGGGAAACTTTAAATATTTTTTAGTTCTAGCTTAGACTGTTATTTTTGGACACTAATAAAAGATACAATTAGCTCAGAAGTAGCATAATTTAATGAATTTATATCATAATAATAATAATAATAAAGATTCTTATGAATTTATCGATATAAAATAAAGTAACCCTAACAAGCACGTGCTTGGTGTCGCAAGGGCCACTTGACTGTACAGACCAGAGTGCATCAGCGTCCAAGAAAAATAAAGTAAGACCTTGAAAGACACTTCTTTATTGTTCCCCCCCTCGAATAAGTCTGATATTTCTCTCTGTGTAACTATGATATATGGATGGACATGGAGCGGGAGAAATTTAAACCCTGTGTCTGAGCCCCGTTTCCGATGATATATGCATATGCATGAGCAGGAACAGGATCTGGCCAGAGGAGCGAGTCTGCGTGCCCATATTAATGTACTTTGCTCTACTCACTGAGTGTGTGTTAACATGTCTGCTCTTGCTCCCCAGAAGCCATGGATTGTCCTTCAGATTTGTTGTATTTTTTTGTATTTTTTTGTGCGTTTTTAAGTTGATTGTCTGCTGCAGTTGTTGGTCTCGAAAACGAATAGCAAATATAATGTGAAAAGCTTTCATTTTTAATAAGCAATTATAATTAAAATGCGAGTTATTCGTTGGGTCTGCGCTTTTGGTTTTAATATTAGTTTTTTCGAGTCTCGAAAAATCATAGCCACTAAAATGTTCGTAACGTTGTCAAGTGCTCCCTTCTTTTGTGAAGTAATTACAATTAAAATGGGTTTTATTATATTAGTCTACGTTTTGTATTTGATATTAGTTTTGTTTATAAACTATGATGGGTGCTGCTTAATTGGAAATTAAAAACGATTGTTGCAGCTGTAAATGTTTGTATAATAAAGCGATTTTAACTTATATTTAGCGACTTATAAAGGCAGTTGAGATTCTTTGGGTTTCTTTGAGATCTTGGTAATATTTAGATATATTAGTGTTTATATCCTTTCCGATATGTCAAGGCTTTCTTTTTATATTTTCTTCATTCAGAACTCTGTTCTAAATATTTGCAAATATTTCCTTTATTTTAATTCCAAGCAAGGATAATGACTTCAAGCATTTTTAGCTCATAGACCTTCGTTTTTATGCCATTTTTAATTCCAGTTTTTTGCTTTCCTTTTAATTATTTCAGTTGTGGCAATTGTTTGAATATTTATTTAACATTTGGCTTCCTGCCCCCGTGGAAGTCATAAACTTGCAGCCTGCGATTTGCAGGCACAACTCATTTCCGGGACTAGGCAGATAAGCCCATGCTCGGAGGGGTCCGCGGAAAAGGCGTTGGAAAATCGAGGCGAAAAGCGGGCAAACCACCCGGACACTTGGACAATCTGTCCACCTTATCATGGTAATAACTGTAAGCATGTAAGCCTGGCCAAAGGGGGTGATTTCGTAATTTTCTTTACATTTCTTTGCCGCATTTTCCTCCTTGCCTTTTTTCTGTTTTTTTTCTTTCTTTTCTTTTTTTTGCCAACGCAATTTCGGGTAACCCTTTTGGGCACTTTCACCCCACCTCCTTCCTTTGCTGCTTCTTCCGTTTTTCTTTTTTTTTTTTAGAGATTTTGGCTCGTTTTTTATGTGTGTGTGTGTGTTCCTTGTTGTTTGTGTATATTTTCTATATAATTTGGTGCGTTTGCTCGCCTTGGTCCTGGCTCCTGGCTCACTCGCCCACTTACTCCTTTCTTCCCTTCCTTTCTCGCCTCTTTTGTGCTGGTCAGCTTTTCTGCACGCTTGGCAAACATCGCCAAATAAAAAAGGAGACAGGGGAAGACAGCAAAAGGGGGGAAGGAGAAGGACCAAGAAGGGTGGTGGCAAGGGTTTCTCTTTTTTTTTTGGGCAGGTTGGCCAGCAGGAGCCGCCAGGAGGTGGAAGGCTGGTTGGGTGGCAAGGGGTTACGTTGGCCTTAGCCAATTGTCCAAGCGAAGCTTCGGCAATGTGCGTAGGTACAGTGAGTTTCAGAAAGAAAGAATGGGAGATTTCTTTTGAAACTATTTTATAATTTAATAAAAAGAAAGTAGTATTTAAAAATGTTATATTTAATATTTAATACTTTATGCATATAAATCTGGACTTGACTATACATACTGTATAGGTTAAAGAGATCTTTTGTCAAAAGACAGACAAGTGCTGTCTGTTTCCTTCTTAAATCTTTTATACTTCTTCTTCTATATTTTATGCATTTTCTAGCTAGTCACAGAATTCGGACTTGGGAATTTTTAGATTACCCTTGGTATACACTTTGCCTGTATTTAATTTCCTTTATATTAATTTTTCTTTAAAATATGTTTAAAAGTGTCTAAAATTTATTAATAAGCTTTAAATTAAAGACACAAAGAATGCAAGTAACTTTAGATTGCATTATTCTATTATAACTTCTTTAAAAATATCTTTTAAGTAATGAAGTTTAAAAAATACATACAACTAAAAAAGCTATTTCATTTAACACTTGCATTATATTCTAAGCTTTATTTATTTATTTTTTTTTACTTATTACAAATATAATTAAAAGCAAGTTCAGTCGAAAACCAATACAAATTTATTAACGAACATTTTTAGCATCCCTTTAATAAGGTTTTTTTATGAAATTTATATTTAATGTTTTTAATATAATTTTCCCAAATCAAACTGTTTAAAATGTGGTTTCACACATAAATAAAAAACAAATTAAAAGCCTTAAAGATGCAATGATCTTGATTAAAGTCTAACTGTTTCACAAGCTCCTCACAAAAGCCTTTGATACCGACTTTAAAGTTGGGAATTCTAAGGCAACGAAAGCGTTAAATACAGGCGCTCTTTACGGGCTTTTGACTTTGTTGCATTCGTATAACTATAAATATAATATATATATAACTATATATTAAATATTAGTCTTTTTAATGAATATTATATGATTATCTTTATGTTTTTGTATGTAAAATATTTAATATTAATATAATGTAATATGTTATTCCGTGGAAACTTCACTGTCTGCCATGTATGTATAGTACTTTCCATTTTTTTTGCACAGCTTCCTCCCCCTCTTGACCCCTGGCCATGCCCCCCTTCCACATCCCACCCACCCCCCTTCCCTCCCTCCTCACACCCACATATTTTGTTACATTTTTGTTCACTTTCACTTTCGTTTTCGTTGTGTGTGTGTGTGTGTTTTTTTTGTGTTCCGTTTTTTGTTGGATTTTTTTTTGTATTTTTTTTTTGCTGGCTGGCGAAAGGATTCGTGCGAAACAAAAAGCCTGAAGAGCGCTGACCACCCCCTCCAGCCTCGTCCTGACACACGCCACGCACACTTGGGTGTCTTTATCCTGGCGAAATGGGCAAGCGGGTGAGTGTGAGTGGGACGCAGCTAGCTCAACCCTGGACGACGTCCAGTTCCCCCCTGTCCCTGTCCCTGCCCCGTTTCTTTTTTAGCATTTTCCATTTTCTTTTAATTTACCCCCCTAACCCCCCATTACCCAGCAAACCCTGCTGGCAGGCTTTTCTTTTGTTGCGAGGCAAAAGAAAAAAAAAAAAGGGAAAATTGTAAATTGAGTTACGCATTCTGACAGTTTGCATTACGATCTCTAGTCAACCCCCGCACACACGCACACCATGTGTGTGCTGTGTGTGTTTGGTGTGTGTGGGGCTATCTATCGATCTACTTTACTCTTCATTGGCATTATTCCAGCTTCGTCGTCGTCGTCGCCGTCGTCAATTGAATTCGTTTCATTTCGTTTCGTTTGAATGAATTTCGCTTTGGACTTTTGCTGATGTCTCCAACTATATCGAGGACATTATGTTATATACCATATACATACATGCTATGTGTGTGTGTGCGTCCAGCAGAAGGTCCTTTTTTTCTGCTGACACGCTCGAAAAGGCTTCGCATATTTAAACATATTAAATATCAAAGGACACTCACTGGGCCTCAGCTCTCAATTTCGCTGCCCTTTCCTTTTCTATCGCTCTTCTCTTCTATATTTTTTATTTTTTGCAAACTGATGCTTTTGCCCAATTAAATTTGCATCATTTGTCATGGCAACGAACTGAAAGGACTTCCAGGATATCCCACGACTAATCACTCAAACGAAAAGTGTCCAGCTTTTCTAGGCCGGGGTAAGCTGGGCGGCAGCCAGTTCGCATTAAACACTAACTGAAAAATGTTAATTAAGCCAAAAAAGGTTACAAGTCAAAAAAGGAGATTTGTAAAAGGATATTCGAATCGTCGCTCCAACTGAGATTGAGTTGCAATGAGTGCATTTCTAATGTCTGGTTTATAATTTATATATTTATCTAATCACATTCTTTACTAATCATTCTTTACTAATCACTTCTTTATTAAGCACAAGGATCGAATTTCGATTACTTTTTTATGCAAAATATCGATTTTAAATCGATTTAACTATCGCTGTTTCTCCAGCTCTGATAACACTACAATTTCCAAGGGAATCTAATTGCAAATTGGTGGCATTCACCTTGAATACTGATTAGCTTCGGTTAAACTTCCAAAACATTTGTATAATTAGGTCTGCTTCTT
Source organism: Drosophila kanapiae (assembly GCA_008042475.1). Lineage (NCBI taxonomy): Eukaryota > Metazoa > Arthropoda > Insecta > Diptera > Drosophilidae > Drosophila > Drosophila kanapiae. Next base: position 36,510 of record VNJM01000025.1, on the reverse strand, counting down.
GACTTTGACAAGATCTTTGTGGATATTTGGCATAAGGTAGCTTTTTTTATAGATTTATCACAAGTTTTTCTATTTCCTAACGTGTTTATTTATGTTTTCCAAGTGCATTTATAACGAAATGTTCTTTAAGTATGGAAAATAAAGCAATTTTCTGGATATTCTTTGTATAATTTATTAGTAACTAATTAATATCACACTTGTAGTAGAGGCCCAATTTTATTTACCTGTTATTTGGTATTCATTATTAATTAATTGTGACTTTTATTGTCATTTTTGAGGGTTTTAGCAAAGAGCATGAATGAATCTTTACTTTTGGGGTTTAGCTAACTCTAAAACTATTATTATTATTATTATAAATATTATTAAAATCATTTTGCGTTAAAAACCAATAGAAATACATTTACAAACATGTTAAGCTACCTTTTAAAAATGTTTATTACCTAAAACTTCGTTCGAAATTCCACACTAAATAAATAAAATATAAAATAAACTATATTAGTTGGGAAAATACAATCTTAAGCAGTTATCAATGATTTTTAACGATCCCTTTGATGCTTCCCAGCCCGATGGCTTTCAGCCCAAGAAAGTAGGCAATACTTTTGCTGCAACCTTTGGTGTCTTTCAACTTATTTGTTTACACACGTGCCCCGCCCCCCCACACACCCACCTTTATCCCACCCCTCCCACACTGTCGCTTGGACAAATGGCCTCCCCTATTTTTGTAAAAATTCAATTAAAATTGTTTAACTTGGACCGAAGACAACGGGGCAAATAAATACGAAAAAAAATTACATTATATATATATATATATGAAATTGTATAGGAAAAAAGTAAAGCCAAAGCGAAAGAGTTGCCCGGCAGCAGCAGCGCAGTCAGCGTGGCCGGCAGCGCTGCAGCAGCGTGGCATTTCAAACAAAAGACAACATAACGAGATTCACACACACACTCACACGCAGCCACCCTAAAAAAAAAACACACACACACACACACAAAAAATGAAAGTAAAAATACAAAGCAAATCAAATAAAAAAAAAAAAACACAGAGAGCCGCCGCCGCCGCAGCGAGCGAGCGAGAGAAATTGAGAAAAAATAAAACCCGCTTAAATTAAGCCCACCTACAAACTGGCCACCACCAGAAAAGCCGCCCAAAAACCACCCAAAAAAATAAAATAAAAAAAAGAGAAAAGAAAAGAAGGAAGCTGATGAGGCCGGACAGCAAACGCACGAACGGGTTAAAGGGTCCCAGGAACACGTTGATGAGGAGCAAGGGGTGGTGCTGATCCGCCCGCTGGCACTTGCCAATTTAAAAAAGCACAACAGCAGCAACAACAACAGCAGCAGCAGCAGCAGCAGCAGAAAGGGGTGGACCAAAGGCAGCGAGAGCGAGAGAGTGAGAGACAGGGACAGGTCACAAGGAAAGGACCACGCAGCATAAATAAAATGCCTGCCAAGCAAACGCACACACACACACACACACAGCCAGAAGGAGCAGCAACCCTTTCTCTTCGTCTTCGTCCAGATTCTTGGCCAGTGGGCAGCCACCAAAAGCACCTCCTTCCCCTTGAATATAAAAAAAAAAATACAAATACAAATACAAAGCCCCCACCCCCACTCTTTCCTCGAAGGAAACTCAAAATTATGGCAAACGAAGGACAGCGCAGGCTCCGTATTCCAGCTGGACGCCTAACCCTTCCTCCCACCTCGACTGATCCTGGTCAGTTTCGCCTATCGTGGCCATTAAAATGCGTAAATTTGCAAGGATTGCCACTGCTACAAGCCCAAAAGGTGTGTATGTCCAGGAGCATGGGAACAGTGGGTCGAAAGCAGGTATACCATGAAGTGTAAGCAAGGCATCAGTGGAAGCAGCTGTCAGCTGGTCTCTTTAAGTCTCAATTGTTAAGTCTTATTAATTAATTTATAATTATTATATTTTATAAATTCACACTTGTAAATCTTATTTTTAGTTTATAAACCTTTTTTTTTTAGAAACAAGTAAGAAAGCTACTGTTAAGCTAACCGGCAGTCAAATATTGTTCCTTGAAATATTTCAGCTTTTTCAATTATCCCATTCTATTAAACTCTTTCCTTGGTTTGCAGAGCAGAAAAGTAATTATTAATGTTTAATAATAAATAATAATAATATGTTATATGGTTGAATTAAATATTTTGTTAGTATTCGTTCTAGAAATTTGGCAAGCAATTAAGATCTTAGCAAATATTCTTGTTGGAAATTTATAAAATTTGACAATTTTGATTACAAACAAGAATGAAAGGTAGCTTGGGAAAGCCTAAAGTGTGTATACCCTTGCAGTTCACATTTTACAGTTACGTTTTTATCATATTTTCATATCTATTGAGCAATTATTATGGCAGCTATATAATATATTCTTCTGATATGATTCTTATAGCAATGGTAATATGCTATCTGCAAAGATTTATTCAGAAAGCTCAAATTTTTAGCGATTACTTTGCGCAGAAACAGCCCGACGGACAGATGGACGGACAAATAGACAATTCAACGGACAGACGGACAAATGGATAGACGCAGGCACTGACGGACACACGGACAAATGAATAGAGTAGGATAGATAGGGTGCTGGCGAAGAACAAATACAGAATCAGTATGGAAATACACAGAAGATCCCTAAATGAGTACTGCTTTCTGATAAGAATCACAATATATTCAATCGATTATCCACTTGTGCCCACTGTGTGGCACAGGCCTGCATTGCCACATTTGGTTGCATATGTTGGCACGTTCGCCCCCGCCATTACACACCTCCTCGAATATCCTCCTTAACCATTAGCCCCCGTCCAGCGCCCAACTCCTTCTCGCTTCCAGCGAGTCCCGTCGTGCGTGTACATAGGCAAATAAATATTATAGCTGGGCCCCCCAGAAGGTCCAGCCATGGCAGATGTGTTGCAAAGGATGGGAAAGAGGGCGGCTCCACTGCCGCAAGGGTTAGCACGCACTCCGGCTTCCTGCTTTCTTCAGGGGAACTGCAGGCGGGCAAAAGTTCAATTGGCGTAAGGTCCAGGGGAGTCAATGGATGGCGCAGTAATATGATTTACGGTTCTGTCTGGGCGCCAAAAAAAAAGGTGGCCAAAACATGTGCGACGCGGCCCGAGGGCCTCTCCCCATCAGACGAAAAACATGAAGTATTTTCGTCACATTTTTCAGATTACGAAAGCTCCCCAAAAACCGAAACTTTGTAAGGTTTGCTTGCACCTAGAAGGTGTTTGAAAATGACTAGAAAAGGCTGGGAATCAGATAGAATTATAGCAATTTTCGCTATCTAGCGACTGCTTGCTTTTTGGAAAGATATTTTATATCTTTTACGCTTTGTCTGCAATGTACAAGCAAAGCAGGAGTAAATTGACTCACAGTTCGTTCCTATGACAGCTTTATGATATAGTCGTCCGATATGTCTTATATACTAATAGGAATAGAAGGAATATCTCAAATACTGAGACTAGTTTGCGTGGAAACGGACAAACGGACGGATAGACCAACGGACAGACATACAGTGAATTAGGTTTAGCTTTTGTCTGTACTTCTCGTGAGCAGACCCAAAAGAGAATGTTTATGACGATCCCCTCTTCCTCTATAAAAAATCACTGAAGGAACCACCTCCCCTATTATTATCTAATTATAAAATATTTTTACCATTAAATAATACAAAATCAAATTGTTTTTAAATATATTTTAGTACGAAATGATTCGGTTATCATGATTAAGCCCCAGTAATCAAATCCTCCCCCTAGGTAATATATGAACAGACCCTTAAGGTTATTTTTAAAGAATAAAACTTCATTTCATATTTCATTTTGATTTCAATTTTTCTTAGGCTTTTCTCGCATTTATTTCTCATAGTTTTTCGTAACACGTTTCTTTCGCACAGTTTCTGTTTGCTTATTCGCTTTTTCTTTTTTTTATATGTTTTGAATGTTTCTATCAAAATTACAAAAAATTCCACTCGATTCGGAATATAAGGTATATATAGTAATATATATATATATATATTTTTTTATCAAATGTGTGTTTTTATTTGTGGAAAAAATCGTATCAAATGGCAACATTGTTCACTATATAATAGACCTGCAAAGAATTTCTTGTATTTTTTTTTATAAATTTATTTTTTTTCTTATTTTTGTTTATTTAGCTTAAATGGTATTTTACTTTTGTTTTTGTTTTAGTTAGTGGTTGTAGTTTTCTCTTGCTGTATTTGTAAATTTGTAGTTAATGCAATTATGAATGATGTTCAAAGGTGTCGGCGATATATTAATGAATTTCCTTAATTTGTTCTCCTGCAGTTGTAGTCTTTTCATTCAGTTTAAGCTGCGTGTCGAGTTTCCTTATTTTATATATATTTAGGATTCGGCATTCTGTTTGATTTCGTGTCCTCTGAATAGTTGAACATTGCTGTATATTCCCATTTCCCTCATCGGGTTTTGTTATTGTTGTTACTTTATTCATTTAGTTTGGTTTATACACGGATATTGAAATATTTAAGCAAACGAACGGAACAAACTAAATAAATAATCGATAAGATGGCAAACGAAATGATTGTTAAAATTCATCTTCAACATTTTCCTTTGTTGCAAGATACAAGCGTCGAGTGAGTGTAAGTTTCTAGAATTCACTTCCCATTGCCTTTAATTACATATTTGTATATATATATATATATATATATATATATATATATTTCTTTAGCTTGCACTTTATTTATGCTTTCTTGGACTTAATCGCTAAGGTTCATTTCGTTTTTAGTACATTTATTTAGCAAAAAATGTCGAAAAGTTTGTCACTTTCTCAATTTTGTCACGACGACGGCGCCTATGACACATCCTTGTGTTCCTACCATATATTTTATTTATATATGTAGCGTATAGTTTCTAAAAAATATCTTCATATGTTCATATAAATTCAAGCTTTAAAAAATTGGCATTTCCTTTAGTTTTAGGTATGTTTTTATCTCTAGTTCTCTATATGCATAATACCCTTTAGTTCTGTATTGTATGTAGTAGGAAAGTAAGATGCGAATTTTACCATAATAAACACAATTCTAGATTTATTTATTTATTCAAACATGAATATCTATCATATTTATATACTATATATATATATAAGGATGTGGTGTGTTTCACAAAGGATGAGAGACAAAAAACAAGCAAACAAGTTGAAGCTGTTAAAAAAATCGATCAAATCAATCATCTCCTTTTGATTTAATCGATAACAATCGATTTTTTTCCCAGCTCGAATACAAGTGTAAACAATGCGGGTGAGCTTTTTGGGTGCGAACACGTTGCGTTCAGGACAGAGAGAAAAGGCGCAGGTTTAGTCGATTGATTCGATCACTATTCGATATATAAACGTAACAAAACTTCATGCGGAGTTAATATCAATATACATGTGCCCATAGATCGATTGGGGCAAGACCCTACATAAGGATGGGCACGTGTATATACGCTTCTATTTCTTTATATATTTATATGGCTGTCCTCTGGCTGTACACAAAAGAAAAACAAACAAACGGACATACAAAACAAATGGCAAACAAGTTACTACACAAAAAATGACAGAAATATGATCTTTGGAGGAGTTGCTGCTTAGGGATGTACATTTATCGAGAGGAAAAGTCAGTTATGATCATATTTAAATTAATATCATATAATAAATCGATTTCATATCGAAAATATCGTAAACTTTAATATATTTAACATTGAAATATTGATATTATCGAAGGCAGGTATATTTCCAAGTATACTTCAAAACAATATTGATATTTCGGAAAGCTAACATTTCGATAGAAGATAGATTTATAGCAAATACATCGGATATTTAAAATTTCAATTGAATATCGGTTTATAGCACATATTTGGGAGAGCTTAAACTTCGATAAAATATCGATTTATAGCACATATAAATGAAAGTTAAAATTACAAAAGAATTATCGAAAGCAATGATATCGGAAAGATACAAATTCAATAGAATTATCGATTTATCGCACATATATGGGAAAGTTAAAACATCGATCGTTATTTTGTGCCATCCCTAATGCAAATATAGCAAACTCCAAGGATCGATTATTTGCACTTAAAAATTCTTTTGATTGTTGCACCCTTGGTGGCGGGGGGAGTCCCCAAAAAACGTACGTATTTCTCTTGATATATATTCGTTTATAAATTGAACATCTAGGAACGCTTAACGCTTAACGCTTCAAACCGAAAATGGTAAATGAAATCTAGCAAAATCATAAATTTGAAATTTGTATATATAATTATTACAATTACGACTTATTACATACATTTGATTTGTGTACAGAAATAATTCCCTTGGCGCTTAATGGCTTTGAATATAAATAGTTATCGATAGACAAATACATGTATGTATATTGCTTTTGAAAGGGAAATTAAATGGATGTTATGGCTGATGTTCGTTCGATCTTTTGTTATAATGTTTTGTGTAAGTACAAAGAGCAAGACAACTATTGAGGAACTTGACAAATCTTTCTCTCGGGGGTGTATTTTCTAAGCTTAATTACAATTTTTGGGGGAATTAAAGAGAGCATCAAATAATTTTGAAAGATCAACACATTTGTATAATTACTTATGTAAGCAAAGGGCTTTCCCTTTTTAGGTTTATATATATATATATATATACATATATATATATATATAGTTTATAAGGCTTTTCCTTTCGCTAGCTTAGCGCATTTCATGCGCTCACAAAACGTTTACTACAGGTTACAAAGAAAATCGCAAAAAAAAAAAATATATATAAATGAAAATAAAATAAAGATGAAATATAAAATGAAAAACAAATCAAGGAAAAAAAAACAATGTTGATATATATAAAAAAAAAACATGTTACACTTATTTAACGCTAATTTTACTTGAGTTAAAAATGAAGCACTATCTTTAATTTAAAAAAAAATTGTATCCCTTTCTTTCTCGCTTTTTACAATCTAAAATTTAGCTTAAATATTTTTACTAATGATAAATTCTCTTGCCTTTTAGCTCTCTTTAGAGTTGCAGGCATCCTTTCCGTTGATTCTCTTTATCTCTCTTCTATATATAATACTTGTGTTGAGAGAAGTGGGCGTGGCATATGCTTAGCAAATCTAGATTTATATATTCTGGCATGCAGCTTTAAATAGGAATTTATTGTATGATTTTTTTTTCTGTTTCTTTCTTTTGTTTGCTTTCGAAAATTGCTGCTCCCGGCAGGGAGTTGGATCGATCGTTGGCTGCCTGCAAGGATAACAGAGAGATTAGTCTCGAGACAAAGGAAAGAATATCCAACTAGACTTACCCTACACCCGGTTGGTTAAGTGCGTCTTATCACTTCGCTTGGGCGGCGGCGGCGGTGGACGCTTTTTGGCCGCCATCGACGCCGGCGGCGGTGGCAGTGGCGGTGTAGCCCCAGTTTCAGGCACCGCACCCGGCGGTATGCCTGTGGGAGCACCACCGCCATTCGTTTGGCCGTGCACATTCTCGTAGAGCGCATTGTGAGCATACTCGTAGTGCTCGCGCACCCAGTGACTCACGTTGGCCGTCTCCCGGTAGTAGTGCGACGAGTTGGCTCCCGAATTGAGATTATGAGCGGCCAGTAGATCCTCGTTGCTAAAGTCACGGAAGCCCAGCACCTCGTGCGGCGTGGTTGCGGGCTCTAGCTTGCACTTTTGGGCAACCTGCCACTTTTTGCGCATCACTCGTTGCAGATCCTTGAGGAAATCGCGCGGCGGATTCGAGGCGGACTCTTGCAGGCGCTTCGGCGAGGTCACAGCAGCTGCCTCGCTGCTGCTACTCCCATTGCTCTGACTGGACAGGCGCGCCAAATCAGTGCGCGGCGGCAGCATGGGTCCGGGTGCGTACGTCTGATAGGCCGAACCAGAGCCCGTGCTGGAGGACACCGAGTTGCAGTTGAGGACGGTGCTCGGCGAGCGCTGCGGCAGCACTGGCTCCGGCGAACACATCTTGCGTCGCAACAGCACCGGCGAGTCGGCAAACGAAACCTTCTTCTGGGCGGCAGGTGGCGGCGGTGGTAGCGACGGCGCCGATCCTGCCTGCTGGGCGGGACCCACATAGTCGGGCGGTGCTTTGTATGGCGGCGCCGCCTTGAGGAGGACACCAGCTGGCTGCTTAACCGCCGGCTTAATGGGCTTGGCCGGCACTGCCGGCGGCAGGGAACCATTTCTGTTGGGCGTACTCATTGTGGGCGTGGGCGTGGGCGTGACCGGCTCGGCATAGGTCATGGCCAGTACCTCCTCGGGCGGCGGCGGTGGCGGCAGCGAGGCCAGCGATAGCTGTGATCCATACACATCCTGGTCATCGGGCCCCTCGAAGGCAGGCGGCGGCGGTGGCGGCGGCAGCGAGTCCAGGGAGAGCGTAGACGAGCACATCAGCGAGGCGGCTGCAACAGCATCGCTTGGTGGCGGTGGCGGCGGCTTGGCACAAATGCTGGGCGTCGGCGTGGGCGTTGAGTTGCTGCTGGACGAGTTGGAATTGGAGGCACTGCCCACCAGGACAGGCTCTGCCTGCTTGGCCACCGGGCAGGGACGCCGCTTCAATGTACCGCTGCCATTGCTTTCCTGTGACTTGCGGCGGCTGTGACGACGCGTCAGCGTGCCGCTGCGTTCTGGGGAGCTGCCATCACCACCGCCAGCGCTCTCACAAATGGTGATCTCGCCCACCTCCTTTAGCTGGCGCGTCATGGTGGTCAGCGGTAGGTTGGGCTTCATCGAGGGTTTGCGCTTGATCGTCCCGGTGGTGAACTCAGAGTCGAAGCCATTGTTGTCATCGGACAGGCAGCCGCTGGAGCTGCTGCTGCTGGCACGAGAAGTCCGGCCGCTGGTCGAATTGGACATGCTGCTGATGGCGGAGGAAACGCTGCCGCATTGTGACGGTACCGCCGATGAGATGCTCGAAATCGATTCACTGCTGCGCATCGAGGTGGCGAAGCTCGACTGCGAGACATCGGCATCGTCAGCACTGCCCAGGCAGAGATCTTCGAGGAGTAACTTGTGGCTGTGCCACAGTTGCTTGCCATATTTGCAGACGCGTATGGCCGTTAGCCAGCGATCGAGAGTGGCCAGATCCTCGGCACAGAGCATCTTCAAGGAGCGGCAGGACTTGCCCAGCGACGAATCCACCGCCGCCTTAAAGCCAAATGTGTAATCCGTTGGCGATTTCCATTTTTTGCGCCAACCCAGACCCGTGTAGACATTGTGGCCGTGAAAGAGCGTGAGGCAGGCCAAATCGCGGGTATTCTTGCTCTTCTCCTTGGCAAAGTAGTACAGGCCCGAGGAGCGCAAGACAAAGTGATAGCGCTTCCAGGCCTTTTTCGGATCGGCCTTCATGTAGAGCGGTCCGTCCAGCTGCAGCTGAGCGGGCGACTTGAAATAGTCATCGAGTAGCATTTGACGTGTCTGCTCGTCATGCTGGCAGCCAGGCGCCATCTGTGGCCCCGGCAAATATAGCTCGGGCCGGGCAAAGAGCGCCAGCTTGTCGGGTCGCTGCTGGAAGAGCACACGATTGCCGGCATCCGAGTTCCAGGCTATCAAGTTGTCCACCAGCAGCTCGTGGTCCTCAAACAGGCGTTCTGCGGGGGATTTAAGGATTAGTAAAGATTCAGATTGGATTTAAGATTAGTTGCGGGCCCCAAGACTCACCCATTTGCAGATCGCCCAGGTGCTCGACCAGCGCCCAGTTCGGTTGCATCACCACATGGTTCTTGTCGGCCAGCAGACGTGTCACCTGTCCGCATACCATACGCTCGTCCACCAGCAGCGACTTGGAAGCCCCATCCGCGGTGAAGGCCTTGACAAACAGCCGGCGTATGGAGGCATTCTCGAGCTTGTGCAGCGCCAGCTGGATTTTGGCCGCCTTGGAGTTGCTAGGCTGCTGCTGCTGGCTCAGTTTTCCATAGCTAACCAGCTGCTTTTGCTGCTGCTGTTGATGCTGCTGATTCTGTTGCTGCTGCTGCTGCTGTTGTTGCTGCTGCTGCTGCAGGGATGTGTTGGAGCTGGCCGATGATTCGCTGGACAGCAGCGAGGCCGTGTCACTAAATAGCAACGAAACTGTGTCACTGAACGCCGAGTCATTGTCCGGCGACTCGGTGCGCGGCTCTCGGCTGGTCACCACGCCCAGCGTGATGCCCGTTGTCATGCCACCGGCCAGCGGCAACAGTGGCGGCGGTGGCGGTGGCAAATGCATTGTCGTTCCAGGCGGCAAACCCATCATACCTAGGCCCATGCCCATGCTGTGGCCATTCTCTGAGATTCCCGACGAGGAGCAGCTGCTCACGTCCGCCGAAATGGTGCTATTGGTGCGAGAGTGTGAGCGTGAAGATGCCGCCGACATGGAGGCCAATGGCGGCGGCGGTGGCGGCTGGGCAACTCCCACGCCCTGAGCACTGCTGGGATGCTGCAGAAATGATGCTTGGGCATCGCTTATCTGCTCCTCCAGCTGGCTCAGTTCGCCCAGGATCTGATCCAGCTCCGACTCCTGCGTATCCTCCAGATTTGCCATGGAGATGCGGTAAGTGTGCGACTGCTGCTTGTCCGTCGAGGTCGTGTTCGCCGTTAAGGGGCGATCGCTGTTCCTGCGCAGCTTGACGCCAGCGCCAGCACCGGGAGCAGCGATGCCGCCAATTATCGGGCAATCCCCGCCAGCCAGGAAGCCGGCACCTCCTCCGCCGCTGGCAGCACCGGCCGCAAAGATACCCCTTAGGTTGATCTGTAATGGGAAATGGGGAGAGGAAAATGTGGAATTAGCATTTAATAATTCATAAAATATAGGGTGGGGTTTCCTTTAAGTATTTACAATTTTAGAACAATTTAGAAAATCCCCTTTGAAATAAAATATAATGAAAAGACTCTTAACTTGATCTGTTTATGCTTTTAAACAGTAATACCTCAGAGATAGACTCGCGGTTCTACAAGTTTCGCTGCCCGAGCTCTGCTCACACCGACAGTTTAAGCATCGGCAAAGAGAGCACACAAATGCTAGTCTAACGTGTGAATAAAAGCTTGTGGGCACCACTGCTTTAAAACTCTAATTTTAATCTAATCGAATCTAATCGAATTTCAAATAAATCTGTCGCTATACACAAACAAGTTTGCGCTTTCTTCTCAATCAATCTCTTGTAGATTTTGCATATACAATATACAAATATATATATACAATATACAAAAGATATACAAAAGTATACAAAAGATTGAAGCAATGTTGGCCGTTTCTCGAAGGAACTGATATATCCAATAGCAAAGAGGATATTAGAAGGTTTTTAGGAGTCTCCACTTGGTCATTGGGCGATCTATAAAATGCAAGCAGTAAGAGCTGCGAAGAGACAGCGGTACAAGAGACACCAGAGTATCTACCTAAGGCTAACCTCATAAGCAGACATTTGGAGAGAGAACTTGGCCAAATGCTGATTAAAAATATGAATTTCTTGTGCTTTATAAGCCCAAGCAGCCAGAGGTATGTAAGCTTTATCGGTGGTGGCTACCGATCACTCCACACACTACTTGTGACCATTGTGGAACGTGCCACCGTGGAACGTCCGCTGTTGAATGGCGATATTGCGATTTAACGATTAGCGATTGCCGATTGCCAATCCACAGCAGCTGCCTTGCCTTGCCTTGCCTTCCCTTCACTCCACACTGAGCCCCTTCAAACACGTTACACATTTCCGTTCCAGCGGCAGAGACATGGCTAATGTCGGCCTCCATAGAGCTGGGCGGGCAATCAAAAGCAGCGCCGACAATCCCCATACCCAAACCGATACCCTCCCTCCCATGCCCACGACTTTTGGCGTTTCTCCAGTAGCAGCAGCCGTCGACATTGCTGATAGTTTGAGCTCTGCTTTTTTTTTGTTTTTATCGCCAGCTATTGCCACTGTTGCTGAGCTGAGTGAGTAGCAAGTGTTAAGTAATTTTCCGAGGCATAAGTCACGTACTAAAGCGACAAAAGAACACATACAGCGCGAGGGGTGCTGCGCCTAGGGAGCTCTGTGTGTCTGCGAGAGAGAAAAACCAACTACAATGACTGGCATTTGGCCAGGACAGACAGTGTAGATGGAGTCCTCAATGGATGCCTGGAAATCCGTTCCCATTCGAAAGAACACATCCACCCATGTAGTGACAGCAAAACAGGAAAACAACAGTGACTTTGAGGCATCGGCGACAGTTGTGATAAGAAATAGAACTCAACTCTGCATTATTTTAATTGAGTTTATTATTCTAAAAACAAACATGGCATAGAAATCCCCAGCAGATATCCTTTCTATAAAAAGAACACATCACAGAAACGGGGACAGTGACAGACAGAGAACAGGAAAACAGTGACTTTGAACTGTGAGTGTGACAAGAGCAGCACAGATTTGATAAGAAATATTATATTAAGCAATAACATTTAGCAATAACAGCCTTGAATTAAAAATCTTTCTGAAGCTAAAGTTGAGAAGAATTTTTATCAGAATTAAAAACTATGAAAAATGGTTTAAAAGTTGATTTTACAAGCTGAATATATGCTGAATTTGATGCTGAATTTGATGCTGAATTCGATGCTGAATTCGAGCTGAACAAATGTTGTTTAAGAAAGCCTGAAGGGATCTTGAATAAATGCTGAATAAACGCTTGAAAAGTTAAATTTTAAAAGCTGAATAGATGCTGAATAAATACTTTAGAAATGTTGAATAAATTCTTTAGAAATTCTGAAGAAATCTTAAATAAATGCTGAATAATATCCATAATGATTCCAAGCACATATGACCCCCAAACTAATTAAAAGCATTGTTAACTTTTAGTTTTAAGCATAAACTAGCCTTTTCTAAAGATAAATAAATTCAAATATAAATAAAAACACTTTAAACAAAACACAGTTCACCTCTATAGAGCTCAATAATGTTTTTGTGGTTCAGTATTTATCAAAGGTTGTGATTTATACCAGAATAATAAGCAGTTACGAATCAAGAATAAAGCACGAACAGGAAACTTGAAAATTATATGTAATAATAGTTCAAAAGATAAGGCAAAGAACAATCTATAGCTATTTATTTATAATTTTCCCAAAGCTAATATATGTATAGTATTATTTTATATTTCTCAGTCACTTCTAACCTGTAGGACCTTCCGACCCTCCTGCTTCAAGCCGATCGCCAACGATTCCTGGCAGTTACTCTGACAATGTGCTAACATCACTGCCTACTGCCAACTTGAAACTGGTCATCACTTTGGTTACTTGCCAGCCATGTTAGTGACTGACAGAGTGATGGAGTTGCCTCTTTAATGGCCTTTTCAACGCTCGACTGAATGAGTCATTGCGTGGCTCGAAAAGGTTTTTTGTTGTCGCTGTCGTTGTTTGTGTTTTATTTTCTTTTTGAGGTAATTGGCACTTTACCCAACTGAACTCCAATATGGGGTACAATACGGAGACAACAGACCAGACCACCACGACACGTCCAGTGTCATCTGTGCAACGCACCACGAAGGGCAGCCGCTGGATAAAAATACGAGGTTAGAGTTGGTTCCATTTTCCACAATGAATATATATCGCCCCGCTTGGTTAGCGTTGATTTATGGACAAAAGTGTACATGGAAATACACGGTATATATGGAATATGGAATATGGAATATATAGAATGCAGATAGAGAGCGTCATCTAATGACCCCCACTCAACACACACTCTATCGTGTCTGTCCGTCCGTGTCCCCAAAGTTCAATGACAGCCGCAGCAGCAGCAACAACAAATACCAATTGACTTTGCCTTTTGGGGAGAAAACTTTATCCCCGGGGAAAGAGAGACCCCACACAGCATCCCATTCTCGCGGCCATTTGTTGTTGTTAGTTTACGACTCTTGTTTGCATATTTGCATTGGTCGGGGTGGTCGTCGGTCCACTACTGCAGTCCACACTGCTCTATGCTCGGTCTACAGAGACCCCATTACCAGGTTCAGCACGGTAAGAAATATTATCGGAACAAGAAAATGTGATAAGAACTTGTTCAATAGCCAATATTCCTATTCAAGAATTAGTTTATATAACAAGAGATTTTACAGACTTTTTAAAAGAATTGTAGTTGCTTTTAATAATATTTCCACAAGTGAATGAAGTCTGCTTTTTATATTTAAAAATATTGATTGAGTTTATAAGTCCGCATTACAATAGATATCTAATTAAGAAAGGGAAAAGAATTTTCTACTCTTGCAGCATTAGGTGTAATATTGTTGTAGCAAAGAATGCACTTATAATTCCCAAGTACAAATTCGGTAAAGACCAGGCTTTCTCCAATTGCGCCTACTATCATCTAACCCTAACAAGCACGTGCTTGATGTCGCAAAGGACAAACTATTAATGTTTACTATTTAATATTGGATATACTTTAAATAAATGTTTAAAAACTATATCTATTTAATCCCTGGAACTAGATTTTGTTTAAGCTTCCAAACACATCATAGATGATTTATCACAACTTAAATAGTTGTTTATCATCAACTGCCAGACAGTTCCTAGAGTTTTCTTCTGTGTATATTGTACGGTCCACTGTTTGGTCCACTGATGGTCCTCACAACCAAGTGCCAAGAGACGGAGCGCAAACAGAAACCGAAGAACGCGACACAGAAAGCTGCAGACCGAAGAGCGGAGAACCAAAGAATTCTTTACAGTCGAAGAAGTTTACGAGAGAGTGGAATGTCTGGGAAAAAAGATCGAACTCGTGTATACTTTGCTTTTAAAAGTAAATATTAAGGAGCACAAATTAATATGAAATATTATAGGAAATACCTTGAATCAATCCACAAACTGATGTTTGCTTTTTGTTAATATATTTTTATGGACTTTTGGTGCACACACACATAAATAGCGTTTTTTTATTGCCAGCTATAAACTATGTCTGTTAATATCGGTGCAATGTTTAAAGGTGTTTTGAATTACAATCAATAAATATCTGCTACAACTGCAAATGCACTTGGTTATGCGACTCTTATTTTGTAACGACAGCTGTTTACGGTTTGGAAATTAATACGAATAAAATGTGAGACCTTTAGAAAAAGTAATCTGTTTTATTTTTCTGCTAAATTATATTTGTTTGTTTATGCAGCAGGCTATTATTGCATTGTTAATATATACTGAACTTCTGTTTTACAAGCTGATTAAATTTGCTTTAAATTACATATCGTCAAAGGTGGTCGCGACAAAATCGTGGCGCTGCTCAAAGTCGTTTTGGATCTGGAAATAGGTTATTCTTGCTTGCAGTTCAATGTTCTTGGTGGATCGGTTTTCTGTCGTTCACCTTGGGGCACACGACTACGGATCAATGCTACCTACCAATATATGTATATGGAGGCATTATTTCCATGATAAACCAATTATAGCCTCGACGGAGAACCGATAATTGTATGGAGAAGCTATTAAGTCCGATTCGAGGCTGGGTCCAGTTTCATTTCCACCTGCCGCCAGATTGTAAAGAAACCTAACCCAATATAGTCAACGGCCATATCTTATCTGGAGCTGTTCCATCTAACAATTGGGCAAACAAGAGACGTGCGTCTCCACCCATGACCTACTCCACTCCCGTAGTGAGGTGAGCTCGGGTAAGTGGCATGTTCTGGTCCCGTTCCACTCCCTGGGGAGCTACTTTCAGAGTAATTACTTTTACTTTGGCGCATTATAAGGCTCTTTCCCAGCAATTAACTTAAAACCCACTGACGTCACGAGCAAATAAATGGGAATGGTTGGAATGGGGGAATGGGAATGTTACTGGGAGCGAGGCGAGTTAATTCAACTTGTCCCAGGCCCGAAACGCATTATGAATATTCTCATGTTTGTGGACATTTACAGCGACTTCCGTAGTCGATTAATAAAAAACAACAAACAAACAAAAAAAAAAAAGCGGCGCTGCCAAAAAAAAAGAGCAAAAAACACACACAAAGCTGAAGCTCAAGACTGGACAAGGCAGAAACTAAATTAATACATTAAATTTAACTTTTAATGGGGCCCGGAGACACGCCACTGCCTTATAGGGTAGAGAAGAAGCCAAGCCAAAAAGCCTCATCGCTCCTTTTCGCAAAATTGTCGCTCGTAAAGCGCGTAGAATATACATATGTATATGGAATAAAGAATTTATAATGCGAGTGTGTATTATCATCGTCGTCATCATTAAGAGAAGCAACAGAGTTGGGCTTTAACTCGCTTTTGAACTCCACACTCCCAACTCCAACTGCGTTACGTTTCGTTTCGCCACGGTTTGACTTTGGGTTCGGTTCGTTAAGCAGCCTAATTGGCGGCCACTCTTTGCACTAGAAGAAATATCATAACCATATAGAATTAACTCTAAATACAAGTTTCAATGGACTTGTTTTTATGGAAATAGCCATGATATTTCCTTGAAATTGAAATATATATGATTTTGTATGAATAAAAGGATTTTAAGAGGGTTTACCAGGGAATTTAAGTAGAATTGCCAACATTTAAGACTAACAACACTTAATATCGATTGGATTTTTCGTTTTCATCTCTAAGAGGGATAATAATTACTAAACTAAAGTAAAATAAATCAAAGAAAACCTCTTATATTAAATAACTCACATTTTTTTAGAGCTACAATAAATTAAAGATCATTTTCTTGCGGTGTAGGCCAAGTTAAGTTCAAGGCAAGACGCTGAATGCAACAGGGCAAGGCAAAAGAATAAGTAACCAGGAAGGGGGACAGACAAAACACACCAAATGAAATTGCCGGGAAATGATAATGATGATAATAATGCCACTGTGCAATGTTCGGTGATTCCCATGACTGACTTTTGTCACTGCCAAGGGAGTTCATCTGATAACAAAGAGGCACAAATTAGCTTTACTTGGAAATGCGTACAAGAGCCAACTAAAAAACCTTCAAGCATTTTAA
This sequence comes from Drosophila kanapiae, assembly GCA_008042475.1. Lineage (NCBI taxonomy): Eukaryota > Metazoa > Arthropoda > Insecta > Diptera > Drosophilidae > Drosophila > Drosophila kanapiae. The sequence continues at coordinate 19,607 of VNJM01000025.1, read as the reverse complement.
TTCCGTTTTTTTAATACTGATTACTCTCCTCTAAATATTATATATTTCCTGATATACTTCAATAAAAGCTGCTGAGTTTCAAGATTCCCCCCTACGATACGGAAAAAGCTTTTGAGCATCTGACAAGCATATAGAGATCATTAAAGCGACGACGCAACCCTACTCCTGCCTGCGTTCTTTTAAGCAGCCCTTCTTCAACTTTCAGGAAGCGGAAAGAGGCAGAAAACCCATTAAATCAACACACACGCGACCCTTAAGAGAAACCATCTGCCGCCGATCCAATCCCACTTGAGAAGAGGGACCGAAATCCTTTGACATGGCATCAAGACGATCCCAGAGGAACGAGCCAGGGTCCAGGCGAAATCTGCGTTGCAAACCGTTCTCCTGTCTTTTTGTTTTTGCTTTCTTTGTGGCGCGTGCAAAGCGGCATGTGACGCGTGTCCTTAAATGCAGCTGCCGCGCCTCAACACAAAATATAATCAACAATAAATCGGATCCGAGGTTTTCGCCCCTTTTTTTTCGGGACAACTGCTACGCACTCATCCTCATCGACTTGGCCAGGGTAACCTTCCACAAACAATGGGAATTGCACCTGCCGCCAGCCAGCCAGCAAGCCAGCCAGTGTGTCAGCACAATGCAAAGTGGTAAAAGGAGAACCTCTACCCAAAAATGGACGATGACGCTCGTCCGCTTATGCCACACCACTCCCAGACCCGTCCCCGTCCCCGTCCACGTTCTCTGAGTCACACACACACACAACACTCCACTGATTACGAGATCAAGATAGCCTCCGTCTCAGACATTGTAGACCTCGGCGAACAGATGCGTTTTCGAGTACATCCTCCAACGGTGGTTGGTTATCCCATTTGCGCCGCATTCAAGGCGTTGCCCAAGTACACTCGAAGAAGGGAATGAGATTAAACAGGTGCTCCAAAAGGGATTTTGATAAACTGATTTGTGATCATGAGACAGGATCTTATTGCATCAATTACCTTTTCGGAAAAATGCAAATAATATTGTAGCTTTTAAAAAAAGGTTGAAAGTTTATAAATGCAGTTGTAGAAATTATTTAACTGAATTCCATTTATGCTAGAAAATATCTTTAGATATGTTAAGGTTCACTTGTAAAGTTATTTTAATGTGTCAAAGTCGTTTGAGGAGATAAAAGATGAATCAAAAAAGGTGCTATACCGAAAAGGTTTGGAAAAAACGTTGCCATTTATCGAGAGGGTATTACTTTGTAGAAAATAACATTGATTTAAATCAATAAATAAAGATTTTTCATTTGATTATAATAGATACTATTTTCAATAAATTTTATATTAGCAAGTACTTATACTAGCAAGTATTTTCCTCGAGTGTAAGGCTAGTAACTTGAGACATGCTCTTCCCCCATTTGATGTGTCTTTTAGGGGTTGTTCTCTGGCTGCTCACCAGGCGATCGGATCGAGATCCACCCCAGCAGAAGCACCACCACCACCACCACCACCACTCTCCTTGGCCATCATCCACATCAATCACTTGTTGATACTGTGGCAAAGTATTAAAGTGCAGTGGCAGTAGTTGAGCGGATGGAAAAGGGGAAAACTGGGTTCGTCGTTTGCCTAAGGCATTCCTCGTTGTAATTCCCTCATTTCCCGAACTCTATTATAAATCATCGGAACGTATGATTACGCGCGTTCCCTTTTCGCCCTTTTGACAAATTTTTTTTTATTGCAGCTCAATCAAATTAGAGAGAGAGCAAGAGAGAGAAGGGAGTTTTTGGGGAGCTCTGGCATTCCCCGGGGGAAATAAAATTTCATGGAAAATAATACCATAAATCATTGGAAGAATTGGTTTGTGATTGCCGCTTCCAATCAATGTGCATTATAATTTTAGGCATTAATTCGGCAAATTGGTAGCTAAATGCAAAGCCCACGCACACACACACACACACATAGAGCTCTTCCAACGGAATCAATTAGGAACGGAATGCGGAATACGAAATGTGCTAAAGACCATCTCTATAAATTATACAGTCATCTAGTCTATATCTAGATCTTGCATATGTAAACACAGCAGCTATATATGCGCATATCTATGTATATCCAGCTTTAAATTGCTCAAATGTTTATTGCGGACTTTAGACGAAGTCAATTAGCGAAAACACTGAGCCTGGGAATGGGAATGGGAATAGGGAGCGGGAATGGGAATGGGAATAGGGAGCGGGAATGGGAATTGGAATGGAAATGGGAATGGAGCTGCGACAGAGGCTAGCCTTTTGAAATGGGAGCGCAGTCAGCAGTGATTTACAGTGTGACCGAAGCCCATTTAACGCAGAGTTCAATGTGCTAAATAATCCCTCCCCATGCAACTGCATTCATGCCTCTGTATCTGTTTGTCTCTCTATTTTTTTTTTTCTGCTCGCTCGTGTGGCAAAATGCAATCTATTAGCGAAATTGGGTCACTGCACGCCCACTTGGTAACACACAGGGAGTCGGACCGCGTTCACAGATCGAAACCGATCCGTTCCGACCCGATCCAAATCCAAATCCAAATCCAAATCCGAGTCCGCATCCGCATCCGAATCCAAAGACGACGACGAAGACAACGACGACTGTCTGCGAGGCGGCGGCGGCTCGGCTCGTGTTTAAATATAATTTACAAATTGTAACAGACGCCCACAGCGGATAAAGAGGGGAGAAACCAATACAAAAACCACAACTAAAAATACGATACAAATAAAAATTTTTGCGCTAATTTTGAAATGAAGACGAGACCCAGCGACCCCAAGAAGCCCAGAAGAAGCGACGGCGGCAGACTCAGAAGAATTAAAGAGGGACAACGGCCTGCATTAGACATAAAAAGTGTCCGATAACCATTTTAAGCTTAAAGATATGAAAAACTTAGTAATCAGATTAAGGAAATAGATTTTTAGGTCAAAATAAAATAACTATTAAATCTTAAGCCACATTTAATATATCGATAGAACGAAATCATCAAAAATATCGCATCACAAACATGTTAAACATTAACCTTGCATTTTTTTAAGGGTTTATAATCTCCAAAAAATGTTCGAATTCAACCTACCTACCTAAGGAAGTAGAAAAAGTATAGTTCTTCAAGTTAAATAATAGTCAAGATATTCAAATAAGTGCATATATCTTCCCCTAGCTGTAAATATCGGGTGATTACTGTAGAATAGATCTACTGCACAGGGTCAGCGGGTGTGTGTGTGGGAAGTAAAAAAGTAAAAGACGGAGACGAAGTAGAAACAGAACGAAATGACACCGAATAATGTGGGGAAGAGGAGAGCGAAGAAGAACCGATAGACCGAGAGCCGATAGACGCAGCATAAATTGACTAGAGCGAGGAAGATGTAAGGAGAAAGAGTGCCAGAGAGATAGGAAAAGAGAGAGGCGGCTAGTGGCGAAAGAGCAGTGGAGCGAAGGCGTGTGAAGCAAAAAGCCCAAGTACATAATTTCGAAATGAATATGGCGACAAAAGAATTTTAAATATGTGCGCGTATGCACGTTGTACATGTGTGGATGTAAATGGAAATGGAAGTGCGTGTGCGTTTGTGTGTGTGCCGTACATTATTTTCCCCATTTTTGGTTCCTAAACGGAAACAAGCGATAATAAAATATTTACAGCGACAGCAACACCAAAAACAACAACAACAAATGAACAGCGGCGTCGCCGCAGTTGCCGCATAAATATTCAGTCGACGTCGCTACCGCGACACCGCATGTAAAAGCGAAAAGCAAAAGGGAACGCGAGAAACCAGGGAAAAGCGAAAACGCAAGCAGGGCAAAATCAAAGGCAGCAAGGCGTGTAACAAGAGAATCATAAAATGTAAAGCAATAGGCCCACAAAAACAAAAAAAAAAAAAAGAACACAAGAATATGCAGTCAAAGTGTGGACAATAATAACAAGAGGGCGGGGAAAAAAACAACCGCAAGAACAGCTTCCAGCTTTCATGCGCCAAAAGTAAGAAACCTTTTAGTCGAGCTTTGCACACCCTTTCTTCCAGATAATCGACTAACCGCTATTGAAAAAGACACCGATCTTTCGTAGAAATCACTCTTTTATATTTTTATTGTTAATATTTTGCATTAAGTCTAATTTCAATAATTAAATAACAGATTGAGAAAACTAATGAAAAGTATACTGATATTATATCGAATTAATAGAATTTATATAAGAAAAAATATTTCTAAAATAGAATAGAACAATAAATTAAAATAATTTATTTAAATGATTTCAATATTGATCGGGAAGCGGGAAATAGTGCAACATACTTTATGGATCGAGCACTGAACCAAATAAGGAATACCCCCTGCGAGAGTATAGGTAAATAAGGGTTGGGGGGGGGGGGTCAGGTAATGCTCCCATCCCCAACGCCGATGCCGGCAAATTGCTGCGATGCAAGAAAAAAATCACCTCTTTGGACGCCAACAGGCCGGCGGCACAGTGGGACGCATCAAGGCCTCGTGTGGGCGAAAAATTCATTTCATGGCTGCGAGGAGATTGCGTGTGTGCACGGATTTACGAAACCCACATGTGTGTATGTATGTGTGTGGGCGGGATGTAGAATCAGGGGAAGCCAGAACCAGAAACAAAGGCAAGAATCGAAAGGGGAAAAGCTAATGTAATTGCAACAGATTTGCCCTGGTACATTTCCATTACAGATCACTCGGTCAAGTGGAGCATTACCCAGTAAGTAATGCAAAGTAATGAAGATCTTCCATGGAGCTTTACTGTTTGAATGATAAGTGGATTCTGCAAAATATACATATATCGTACATATGTACTTATTTCTATATGCCACATTGGATCCATTTAATAAATTAATTAGAATAGAAATGGATCATATTGCAGTAAAGGGGTTTCCTTGCGTTGTAACAAAACTAATGATACAAAAACAACAGTAAATTTACATCCTTCTCCACTATCTTTGTAATCGTCCGATGTACCAGTAACCCAATTCCATACTATTGAAATATAATAATTGTTTAGTTTTTAATTCCAGCGTCAGGTTATCTTTGTGTACTTTTATCGCGGATCAAGTAACTTACCGTGTAAATGAGAAGTCAGGTCTTATTTGCGTGCCCACACGGCAAATCCCCCGGAATATCCGTAAATAAACAATGTCGTTAACCAACTACTGTTCTGCGATTATAGAATCAGCTGAGAATAAACAAAGTTTAATGTTCTGCGAACATCAAATCTCAGATCGTCTCACTTTTCAATAAATATTTAGCCTGGGCTGTGGGATCCAGTTATAAAGTTTTCTTTGATATTGCCGGTGGTGAAGTGAAACAGTTTCAATTACGAATTACTCGGTAATATGTAAATGTTTCAGTTTGAAAGTATGTTCAGCTAATAATCTTTTCGCAATGTTGTTTTTGAGAAATTTCAATTTAATAGTCATAAAATGTCAATAATAAACGCGTTCCCCTGTATTATTTCATTCAAATAAACTATGATTATATAAAGTTCGTACACTTTCAATAGTATTAAGCAATAAAGATATATTTGCATTCTCAAAAAGGCACGTTATTAACAAAAATTAACTTGAATTCTGCCATTTAATAGTAGTAGTAGTAGTACTTTAGTAGTACTTTATTTTATTATGTAACTGGCAAGAATAATAAATTTTTAACGGTTCTTATTATATTCATTTATTTAAATTCTTCCAAAATTTTTATTGGGTGTAAGAGGTTCTGAATAGGAGATCCTAAATCTTTCACGATTCCAAATAATACCAATTTTCTTTTTACAACTCTTTCCGCATCACCCGCTAGGCAACAAATGTTTTTGTCTGTATGACAAACGAAAAAGACCCAAGACGAATCCAATTAATGGCGAGGAAAAGCTGTTTCGAGCGTTTTTCTTAAATCTATAAAATCAATCTCAGAATTTCCACGAATTGTCGCATGAGTCACACTGTTTACTCTCCCTCTCTTTCTCTGTCTTTCTTCCCATTGCCCCGTTAAATCGGCGAGAGATCTGCAATTACAATCTGTTTTTGTCGGCGTGTGCGTGTGAAGTGGTAAAATCGGCTGTGCGTGCATGTGTGTGTGTGTAATGTAATTAAAAAGAGTTGAGCAAATATTTGACGAACGTGCAGGAGCAATTAAAGGAAAGAGGGAGGAAGGAGTTAAAAAGAAGAGAGCGACCAAGGAGTAAAACACAACGGGGGAGAGAATAGAATGACGCACATTGTACGTATGACTAGACGAAAAACCGGCAAAAAGTGGGCAAAAGGCAAACGGGACTTTGTCAGGGTTGCCACCTTCGCTGCCCGTTGCCAGTGAAAAGGAGCGGAAGGAAATACAGATAAGGCACAGAAACTGAAGACGAAGTAAACAATAATAAAAGCTCCCCTTTCCGATGGGGCATAAAACTAAATAATAAACTGCTGTCGATGCAATCCATTCCCCTCTTCTTCATCCCCCAAACAACACTCAGCCGAATAAGAGACAAAAGCGAAAACGCATTAACATTAACTGCCAAAAACAAAAACAAACAACAACTCCCGCCGCCATTGTCCATCTCTTCCACGCAAACAACTGTGCTTTTCCAGGGGCAGGAGGGAGGCGAATGTGTGCGTGTGTGGGTGGGTGGGTGTAAGGAAGAAAGAGATAGGGACTGGGACTGGGGCTGCCGTTATTCCTCTTACCACGTCGACGTTTACGTCAATTTTATTTCGATTGCCGCTCTCCTTTTCTCGTCGCCTGCTGTTTCGCCTCCACTTCTCTCAATTAAGAAAAGGCACTTTTAATTATTGCTTCATTTACCCCGCGCAATGCTTTTTCTCTTCTTCTTCTTCTTATTCCTCTACGGACCGCCACCCGATGCGTGCTTGTGCGAACAACAGGCAGTTATAAGGAACTTAATAAACGCGTACAGCCAGACAACAAGAAAAAAAATATGCGACGCAACGAGTCCGAAACGGAACGCGAAATCAAAAAACCAAAACAGAAATGAAAATAAAAAATTGGGCACTTCGATTTCCGCGCGCGCTCTTTTCCAATCAATCTCACATTCAACGTCCCGTTGTTTTCGTTTCGTTACTACAACACATTCGCCTTTCCAGCCGTTCCGTTTCACGCTGCGCCGCTTTACGTAGCTGTCACGTCCTCTGCGCGCGTCGTTCGAAATGGAAATGGCGAGAGAGCTCGAGCCCCGAGCCCCGAGGAGCTGTCGCTGCCGCTGCGGGCGTCGGCACAATGGCGCAATTTCAGTTTTTCGTTGCCAAAATAATATCATCATCATTTATGATAAGAGGTTTTAGTTTTTTATAAAATAATTTTCTAGGAATTGTGTGAAACAACAGTACTATTATTTATCAGCGTATTCCTAATCGTTGATTCATTTTCGTTAATATGATGTTATCACGTTTGTTGCCTTTTTTACCGACCCATGTAACCCCAGTGTAATTAACTGGCTGACCTCTTCCTAAGTGCTTATGTAAAATACTAAAAAGTGTATTTCTTTAAAGTTTTTATTTTTTAAATTTTGCAGCGTCATTTGTTCCACTGTGCGTCGCTGCTGCGTCCCCGGCGCTGCCAACCGGCGTGCGGATGCAAGGAAGTTGGCAGGACCGAGTGACAGATGCAAGTGCGTACACGGAAAGAACACACTATATAATTAAATCTTTTTACCGCTTTTATAAAACTGATTACATTTCGATTAAACATATAAACATAAACATAATAAATTAAGAATTTGTATTTATTTAATTTGGATTCTTTTTAAAATTCCTTTCTAAGACCGCAAAGATATTTTTTTCATTTGCTTTTTATTTTATTTTATAAGTGACACATTTATTCATGAATTGTTTATAACTAAACATTTCTACACTTTCCTATATTTTTTCTTTCTACTTTTTTCCTATATTAAACCTGAGATCTGTCAGGAAATAATGTTTGTCATCCGATAGGCTTGAGTTTCACTTTAAATTTCTTATTTACAAAACAATGTAAATGAACTTGGCTTAATAGAATTGTTTGCAGTCAAAACAGAAATATAAATCCAACATCTCGCTGATATGAAATATTTGCTGTTGACAAAATAACAATTTGCCGCACTGTCAGGTTCTCAGTGAGTGGTGTCTTTTACGCTGGACAAGCGGAAATTGCAAGGTAAACACAGTTTTTGCCGAATTTTGCGGCACTATAAACGCAATTAAGCAAATTTGACACGCACTCACTGGGCCCACGAATGTCCTGCTGTGCATCCTTGAGGTACACGGAGTGGAATCCTCGCAATGCGGCGAGATGCGGGATTCGGGTTTTGGGATTGGGATCGGGACATGGCACGTAATTGCAGTTAAATTTTATTGCAGTCACGTAGCAAAGACCAAGGGAAGACAACTAAAATTGAATAGCCACTCATTTTAAGGGTTTCGACTGGGAGATACCATTGACTTAGGGAATATTTTAAAGATTTATACGAATTTTAAAGAAAAAAGGGTCCCAATAATATAAATCAGGAGGATAATTGTCACATACACTTGCAGGACGTTGAAAATCTTTAAAATTTTAAAAAAATAATGTTTTAAATGTTAATTAAAAGCAGCTAAACTTTGCTTATCCTTCAGCAATTGATATATCCACACATTGTTTGTATTACACTCAGATATCACTCAATTATTACATGGCACAAATAAACCTTTTAATATTGTCAATAATATTTTACCAAATAGGGGAAAAAAAACTTAATATATTTCCGCCACATTACCATTTAGCTAATCAACCTTCCTTATCGAGGGTATGGCACTAACTAATGGAGAATAAAAACGAAAAAGGAGGCGAAGCGCTGCTGTGCTGCATATCGCACATCGTCTTTGATCGTGGGGAATCGTGTTTTCTTCGCTGCTTCATTCGTATAAACAAATCGGGAACAACTTCAGAACTTCCAGAACGACTTTAGGATCTGTAAACTTATTTTCCCCACTTTTTTTTCTCCAGAATTTATGCACGGTGAAAGTAATGGGGGCAAAAGCGGAGAAAGAAGCCAAGAAGAGCGAAAAAAGTTAGTACACCAATTAATCTGTCGGCACTTTGCTGAGCTAACCGAGCGTTAACCCCTTAATTGTGTTGGAATATTCTTCATACTACTTATACTTATTCTAAAAATAAACGAAATTATTTGTACAAAATTGTTGAAAACAATATGTAGTATTATTATAAAACACATAATATATGTCTGTGGCTTTTGAGAGGTTAACTCCTAGCAGTTTTTATTACTTTTTGCTGTTTTATGTTGCCACAGCAGCCGGCCTAGAGATTAATCATCGCACTTTCAGCGATCGCCTTGACTCATTTTCTTTGAGTGTTTGAAAAAAATAAATAAAACGAATACGAATATCGCTGGCACTGAACTTTGTACCTGGAATAAACCGACCACGCCCCCACCTCCCTAGCAGTGCGATCAAAAAAAAAGCAGCATAAATCGAATAGGAAAACCGATAGACACTTGGAGAAATTAACATCATTGGACAAGATATTAAATTCAATAATTTGAATTTCAAAACTACTTAAATAAGTCAATAGAAAATAATTGTGCTTTTTATTATCATACTTTTTATAATCAAAGGTTTGAGTAATTCTCAATTTCTTTCAGTGGATTTTCGGTGTGTGGGAGTGAATTATAAAGTATAGAGGAAATACAGCACACACACACACGGAGACATGATACTTGGGAGTTGCATGAAAGATACTTACATTTGTTATTGTTGCTGCTTCCTCAAGGCAACTGAGAGAGTTGTGTTGCTGTTGTAGTTGTTGCTGAATTAAGTGCTGTTGTTGCTGTAGCTGCTGTTGTTGTTGTTGTTGTTGCGCCGCAAGACCACCACAATCCATAGTACTGGCAGTGAAAAGGCGAAGAGAGAGAGGGGCTGGCTACAAAGGGGATTGGGAGTGGGAGTCGTCAATTGAGAGCGCTCTTTGGGGCCCGCTCTCCCTCTCTGTCACTCTCCTTCTCTCCTCTATATTCTGTTCCCTTTGTGTTAGCGGCGCGCCGCTGCGATCGCTTATTGCAGCGAAATGAAAACAGAAACAGACACCAAAAAGTTCGGCATAATTGAAGAAATGCGATGGCGATCCGTCTTGAATTTCAACGATTCGCAGCAAGGGACCCGTTAACCGCTTTTTCTTCTGTTTGTGTCTCGTTTCGGTTTTTTTTTTTTTTTTTGTTTTTAGCTAACTTTGCAGCTTGCCTTTGTGCATTTTCGGTCGAAAAACCGCTTCCTTACAGTCGCTCTCGCTCTTACTCTTTCTCTATCTGTCTCGCTCACACCCTCACGGAAAGTTGCGTGGGCGAACGGGAGAGCAAACAAAACGAAGCGAACAGAGCCGAATTGAGCCGAAGTCGACCGAACGCAATTTGGAGTTTATGCACTGGAGTGACTACTACACCCACACTGGCACGCACGCACACCAACCACAATCTCATGCAGCGCTCAAGTCGTCCTCTCTCGCTTGCACTCTCGCTTACTCGTAACTCCAGCTCCAGTTCCAATTTGAACTCCAACTGCAAATGCGTTTCCAATTGCTAACCAGCTATTGCACTTCCTTCGCCTCAATTAATCAATTAATAATCCTTTTATGCTTGCCACAGCCTTCGTTGCGCTATCAGGCCCCGTTAGTTGCTCGGCCGTTTTGTTGTTGCTGCGCCGAGTGCATTTGCATTTGCAGCCAGAAGCATCTCTCACAAAAGCGAAGGAAAAGGAGTTTTCCCCTTCTGCGGCCATCGGTGATTCACCCGCAAATTGAATGGCACAGTGGATATTCACTTCGCTCCACTCGCAGGAGTGGCGACGGATTCGAGCACAAAAAAAAATCGAAACAAAACAAACGGATGGTACTATAAGGAAACTACGAAAAGTCCGTGCGTAGATTTTCACGAAAAACGCCCCGCCCGCGCCGCACTGGAGTTGTGTTAGAGATGAAAAATTTTACTTAGACAAAATCAGTGCGTACTATCGATGTTTTTCAAAATATCGATAGGTTCACTTCCAGAGAGGGAGAGGGAGAGAGAGAGAGAGAGCGTGGGGAGTACTCCCTTTCTCGAGGTGAATTGTTCGAATGGCTCTCAATTTTGAATAAAAATGGTGGAAAACTTTGCTATGAAGCGCGATATCACCCAAAAAATACCAAATTTTAAAGACTTAACTTATTTCAGGGTTGTCAGATCACCAAAATAATAGCGAAACAGTTTGAAAATTTGAGTGTGAACTACTAATATATTTATTACTCCTCATAATATAATATTAAGTAAAACATTTACATATAAATAAAAATATATTACATGTGTTGATACTTCCTAATTATGTTTTTCTATTGTAGATTACTAGTTTGTAATATTCTTTGAACAAGTAATAAGGTATTTTAGACTGAGGAAATATTTTGTTTACTAATATTAACGTAATAGCTAAATATACATATATATATATTTATTCATAATTGGAACTTTAATGTTTTAATCCGTTCACTTATTTTACTTTTTCAGCCTTTAGATATTAAGCATAGTTGAAAAATAAGCCTAATATTATATAAAATCCTAATTATTATTCAGGAAATCGTAAAGAGTCTAATTATAAATTAAAAGTATCGATAGTTATCGGAAAAAATGAGAGCTATTGAGTAACCAGATAACACGCAATTCATAAGTAGTCTATTTTTAAAGACATTCCCATTATTAGTTCATAGAAAAATGCAAGTGACTAGTAAATATTAAAAGAAATATTATAGAAAATATCGAATGGAACCCTTCTGTTGATTACCGAGTAACCACCCGGTAATAAGTTACACGGGTCTAAGGTAAGTAGTGACATGGTGGCCAGTGCCATCTCTAATATCAAAACTATCGATAACTTCACAAGTAGTTGGCAACCCTAGACTAAAGGCGGGAAAATAACGATATTTTTATATTCAAACCGTAATTTCAAAATAAATTTTAGGCACATGGTTTGTTTTTACTTCTTTATTTCTGGGGAAAACTAGATTTGATGTATGCATTCACGGCTTAAGTAGTTATTATTACAATTATACAAATTGTAATATGTATGTTATATTAGAGATGAAAATACTCGAATGGTTCTTCATATCAAAATTTGTTCAATATTTGTTTGGGATCTCCTTGATAATATCATGTAGCGGGGAAGGGCATAAAATACGTAGGATCGTGCAGAATTGAGGATAATCTACAATCCAAGCTACAATTTGAGGAGCTGTAGTGGCGAGCGGAATGATTTCCCGTGCAGAATTCAGGAGCAGACTCTTGAAATGGAAATCTCGATAAGCGAGCGGAGTGATCTCCGCTGCAAACGAAACTCTTCCTATTATGACTAAAATTATTCAATTAAAAGGCAGCATTATCGTAGACGTTAAAATCAATTAAAACATCTATTTCGGAATTCCGTGTCAAAAATGAACGGCAGAATAAACATCTGTATGTTTTGATATTTTTTCACGTTGGTATTATTTTCTTTGGTATTTTCACATGTAAGGTCACACTGTTCGCTTCCCGCCTCAAGTCTTGTTTTTCTCCTTCGCCGATTTAAAATTCCGTTAAAACCCCGTATCCTGAGCGAAAAATGAACGATTTAAATTTGCGGGTGGCCGCCCTGAAGCTCTGCGCGCATCCCAAACGCTTTGCCGAGCTGCGCGACTCCCTTGTCCCGCTGCCCAAGCGCTGGGATTCCGGTGAGTGGCCGAAAGCATGGTCCCAGCTGTGGAGAGCCACATGTTGATTCCGCCTGGACATGGACTCTTTCCCCAGCTCCCCAGGGATTTGTGCAGCAATTTGCAGCGGCAACGAGCAGCGCGGAACAGGTTCTGGTGGTCAAGGAGCTGTATTACAAGGAGCCGGATCAAGCGGTTGAGCACTTTCTGGCGGATTTGCTGCTGGCCAGTCCCCTAAAGCATGCCGTGCGCAATCAGTTGACCAAGTACGGTGAGCTGCCGCACCTCCTATGAGCGAGGCCACTAACTCTGCTCTCCCCGGCAGGCTCTTCTCCGACAATGCTTTGGCCAAACAACAGGAGGTGAATCAACGCCGCTCCAAGGATTCTCTCCTGGCGGCGTTGCGTCAATCTCTCCGCGAAATGGCCGCCAGACCGCTGGATGTTGCTGGCTATTCCCATGATTGCCTCAACGATGTCTTTGTCTCGACGAATGCCTGCCTGCAGAACTTTCCCTACGGCCGGGAGGCTCTTGGCGCCGAGGTGGATCGATTTATGCCGCTCCTGCCGCTGGCCCTGGATCGCTACTGGACGGATATCAGTGACGCGCGGCTAGAGCTGTCGCCCACGCGCCGCAACGAACTGTATTTGTATGTGCAGAATGCCCTGCGCTTCCAGGTTAGCCTTTTGTCGTGCGATTGGAGCGCTGGCCGTCAATGGCAGTCGCTGCTCCTTGCCTCGGATGCGGTGGCGCAACGGGTGGCCCGTCATGTGGACACTCCGTGGGATGTGCGCTCCATAGCGGGCTTGCTGATCGGTCATTTGGCCCGTGCTACCGGCAACTTTAATGCGTATTTGGCAGGTTGCTCTACGCCGCAGGCTGAGCAAGGTTTGCCCGTTCAAACGGCAGCCCTGCTGGTGCTGCAGCCCACGGATTATGCGGAGCATGGTCCGCAGGCCTTGGCCATACTCCAGCTGATCCTGGACGTGGCCGAAAAGGAGGGGAATGTGAGCAACCTTCTGGTTTATCTCTCCAAGCAGCTGTTTATCTATTCCAAGTCGCTGGGTGGGGAGGGAGCATTGCATCAGCCCCGCATCTTGGCGGCTCTTCAGCATTTCGCCTTGCAGCATATTTCCAGCGACACCGATTCAGTGCGTCACATGAGCAGCGCCCTGTTCCGTCAGATACTGCAGCATGCCCAGGCCGCTGGACAAGAGGAGCTCTTCCTGCAAGTCTATTTGCAGTTTGAGAGGCGTGAGGTTCCGCTCAATGCCAGCTGTTTGGCTCTGGAGCAGCTTATAGGCGTCCTGGGCGTGGGACAGGCCCTCAAGCAGTGTCCCTCGCTGTTTGGCGTTGTCTTTCCCAGGTACTTGGGCTGCGAGGACAGCGTGGATTCCTTGTTTAAGGGTAAGAGTTATCCTTGACTTTTGTTGTAAATTCCTTTCTTAATTCTCTTCCTAATCCCCTGCAGCCATGATGATTGCTGCCCATCGGACGCAACCCTTTGAGGAATGGCAGCGACTCTGGTTTGGTCAGCTTATGGAGGCCACTAAGGCGCCGGATAAGCGGCGATCGGCCATCGAGCAACTGCTCACGCAGGCTGTGCAACTGGAACCGCAGGCCTTGGCCCAGGTGCTCCTACGGGACGATGCACGACTCCCACTCAGCAGCAAGCTGGCGGCAATCCTAAGCGTTCGCCAGCTCAGCGAGCGGCGTCAGGAGCTCTTGCATGACTTAAAGCCAGCTGTGGAGCAGGCACTGCTGGGTCTGGACGATCATACAAGGCTTTTGGCTTTGCGCTTTGTTGTGGAGACACCGCGTCCCAGTGACCCTTTGACCCCGGATGAGGCTGAGGCCATTAATCTTTATTTGCGACACAATGCCAACAATCCCAGTGCCCATATCCGTCAGCTGGGCTATGGCCTGCTACAAAAGGCACTAAGAAGGATTCATTTGGGCCTGGCCGAGCACCTGAAACGTCCTACGGGGGCTGGGGAAGTGTTGCTGCAGCTGCTGACCAACCTGATGGTTTTATTGTCCAGAAATCTATTCCCTACGGCCAACTATGGACGCCGTTGGCTATCCCTGCATCTCCTACGAGACTGTGTGGATCTGTGTCGGCGCCTAAAATTGACTAACGTTGAGCAGCAGCTGCCTGTGGAGGCCCTGAGCAATCTGGAGTATTGCCTGGCCGATAGTTATGAGCAGAACAAGCTGCTGGCCGCCCAGCTTCTTGAAAAGCTACAGTTTCATTCTGGCTTTCAGCCGGACAAGATAATGGAGCTGCTGCTGTCGCTGAGGCCACCGGATTCGGCGACGGGCGCCTTTCAGTTGCAGGTTTATTGTCGCGCCAAGGAGGTGGCCACAGAGCTGCCTGTAGCCGAAAGAGAAGTCAGTTCCTACGAGCCTAGGATCTACAGAGCCCTCCAGTGGTGCCTGCAGCATCTGAGAGAGGGTTTAGCTTTGGCCCAGCAGGATCTGTCGGAGGCAGCCAAGTTAAATCCGCTTTATGGCCTGCTCTTTGCCAGTCGCCATCTGTTGCAGCAGCTTCAGCTCAAGGAGCTGGCCAAGGAGGCTAGCTGGCAGAGGTATATCGAAGAGCTGGTTAAGCTTTGTCTGGCGGTCAGTGAGGTTGTATTGCCGGTGGTTAATAGTGCCTCCCCCGAGGGCCATTTGCCCGAGACCACAGATCAAGGGGAGAACGAACAGCCGCTGCTGGCCAATGTGTTTAGTCGACGGCTGGCCAGTGAGGCGCTGCAACAGGTGAGAACCACGCCACAAATGGTGTTATTGTGCGCCTGGCGGAGCATCAAGGAGGTGTCTCTCATTCTGGGCGAGCTAGTGCAGCGAGCGCCGCTGGAGGAAGAGCAAAAACAGGACTATCTGCTGGCCAATTCGCAACTGGAGGCCATTGGGGAGCTGTATCTGCAGATGCTGGCCGAGACCAAGCATCGCGGTGCCTTCGAGCAGGCCTACGTGGGATTTACGCTACTCTGTCGTCGTTTCTGGCATAGCAATGCCGGGCGTCTCAATCAGCTGCCCGGCCAGTGGGTAAACGAGGCCATGGCCATGGTTAGTGGGGAGCAGGTGGTGCCGGAGGACCAGCGTTCAACGCGTCGTCTGTGCTCGACGCGACGCAGTGCCGGCATGCCGTTCATGCTGCAGGCTCTTATCTGCACGGAACTCAAGCTGGGCACCCATGCCACCCTCCATCGTTGCCTGCACCGCCTGCTGGAGGTGTGCGAACGTCGCAGCCCGGGCCCAGCGGCCATTACGGCCCGCAGTCATGCCTTGAATATATTACGCGCCCTCTTTCGCTGCAGCGAATTGGCGGAACTGGTCACTGAGTTTGTGGCCCGTGGCATTCAGTGTGCGTTGGAGAGTCTGCTGCAGGCGGAGGAGTGGGCGGAACGCAATTGTGCCACCCTGTTGCTGGCAGCGCTTGTCGTTCGCATCTTTGGCGTGGAACGAGCACGCCTGGACACCGGCGAACTGCATGTACGCAACCGGATGACGGGCAGGATCTTTTTTACGCGCTATCCGCAGCTCTTTGACTACTTCCATGCGGGCCTAAAGCGAGCGGCAGCCGAACAGGGTGTGGAGAGGAGCCGCGGCACTTCCAAAGAAGGCAAGCGACGGCAGACAGTCCAGCTGGAGGCCATGCTCCTGATGCTTAGCCGCCTGTATCCCTCGTCCCTGGAGGGAGCCGAGTCCACCCTGAATGTGAGTGCTAAGAAACGTCTCTAATTTCGAGCTGCTTGCTGATTCTTTTCTTTCCCCCGCCAGCTAAGCGAGTTTGTGCCTTTTCTGCTGCGTATCTGTGGCTCTCACGATCTGATGACACGCGAACGTGCCGCCTTGGTGGTGGCCAACTTTGTGAGCCAAGAGCGAGCGCTGGCCGAGATCCGGCGGATAGTGGTGGAGCTCAAGGCTTTGCAGCTCCGACTCGAGGTGAGTTCCTTTGTTTTTTAATGATTTTTCTTGTATTATTTCCACTTTTTCTTAAATCTTTTCAGTGCCCGAAGGCCTCCTTTCGTTTGGCTGCCAACCATTGGCATGGACAGCTGCTCCTGCTGCTCCAGCTGCAGCGTCTGGCTCGCTGGACACGCCCCTCGCTGGCCAGGATGCAACTGCACACGCTCTCGGCCCTGGCTGCGCCTCTCCTGCGACGCGATGTCTGCTTATTTGGCGCTTTGCTGGACGTTATGGTGGCCATCATGGAAGATGCTGTCACGCCGGGTTTGGTGGATGGACAGCTCCTGGAGCAAATGACCGCCGTTTATCGGTTGGATCATGTCGAGGTCTATAGGCGCTGCCAGGAGCAAGGTATTTCCACGCGTTTCTATCAGATATTTTGCCTGCATCTGCACAGGCTGCGAGGGAATGTCGAGGGGATGGTAGGGCACATGGTGAAGGATCTGTGCAAGTTCTGCTCTCCCACCCTGCCGGCCGCTCTCGACGAACTCAAGGTGGAGCTTTGGCTGTACCTTTTCCTGCAGAGATTAAGGGAAGCGCCGGCGGAAAAGGAGCAGCGCCTGATCGGTGACCTGGACATCGAGCATTTCCAGTTTGCCAGCGATATACGACGCTACTACGAGACCCTCAATCCCGACCAGCGTAGGGATGTAACCCGTCAGCTATACGAATCCCAGGAGATACGCTACTGTGTCCTCGAAATGGTGGCCTTGCCCGGCCGTTGCTGGAGCCTTCAACTGGTTGGTCGCCTGGCGGCTTTGCAGGCCCTGCTGCCAGAGTCCGGACTTCAGCTGGACGAGGTAATGCGACGCTGCTCCAAATGCTGCTCCAGCCAGGAGCAACCGGGCTTGGTGTTAGCCCTCAAGCGATTGATTCGGGAGCGGGGTAAGGTAGAGCGGGAGCATTGGCTTCCCCTGTTGGACTATGCCCTGCACCTGATCGATCCCGTTCAGCCTGTGTATCTGCGTTATCAGGCTGGCGAACTGTGCTACCTCCTTGCTGCCGGCAGCCAACTGAAGGATCAACTGAGTTCCGGCATCGATGTGGAGGTATTGGGTCGCTTTGGGCGTCTGGTGCTGCTCCTGCTGCTGGACGAGGCCGAGTGGGTTCGGCATCGCGGCGCCCAGCTGGTGGCCAGCTTTCAGTTCCAACGTGAATTTGGTTGTGAGCTGGCCGAAGATGAGCGGGAGGTCCTGCCTAGCGTCCTGATACGCGAATTTCTTCATCTGATGCTGGCGCATGTGCCAGACGGCGATGCTAACTTCCTGCTGCGTCTGTTCCACCTCATCGCCGAGCCCTTCTTTCTCAGGGATGCCGATCTCGATACCAACGATGTGGACGCGACGGATGTTGATGTTTTCGACAAGCAGGAGATCAATCTGTACTGCGAATCCCTGCTGGTGCTATGCGAGGTGACCAGCGTCCTGCGTGCACGATTCGGGACATGCCAGGAGCTGCTGGCCGTTATCGAAGCACTTGGACTGCCCGCGGATTTGGTCTAAGGTTTAAGAAATACTTAAGGTATAAAAATGCAGGTTAATTAATTGTTTTAATTGATTTTATTGAAATATTCAATTAAATATACGAGGCAGAACAGTTCATTCGAATTAATTCAGATGCAGTGTGCAACATAAAACAATCGTCTATGGGCATAGTCCTAAAACAATGTAAAATAATTATTTGAGATGAATGCACTATGCCACATAAGCATTCGCATGATAATATCATCACTAGAAATGCACACATATACATAGATTATTTTCTTGAAATCAAATTTCCTACATTGGCTGTGGCGTTAACCCGTTATATACAGGGAGGCCAAATAAATCTTCCTCTACGTACAGGAAGTAACTTAATATAAAAAAAAAAATCAGTAACTGAATTATATGGGAGGCAATCAACACCCGACTGGCATAATTCATTAAGAATTGTTGCAACTTTAAATAAGTTCATAAAATTCGCATTTTGCGTTTTCAATTATTATGAGACTCGAGTGACATTATTATTATTATTAATCCATGCCCGTTTACTGATGTTTTCAATATAAATACAAGTTAATTGACAGTATTACAAATTAATATATAGATGTTTTCAAACGAAATAGATGAAGTAAAATAAAATCGAAATTAAATTGCCGAGATACGATCACAAAATGGCATCGCATTGGTCGTCGCGTATTGTTACAAATCAGTAACTGAATTATATGGGAAGCAATCAACACCCGACTGGCATAATTCATTAAGAATTGTTATTTGAAATAAGTTCATAAAATTTGCATTTTGCGTTTTCAATTATTATGAGACTCGAGTGACATTATTATTATTATTAATCCATGCCCGTTTACTGATGTTTTCAATATAAATACAAGTTAACTGACAGTGTTACAAATTAATATATATGTAGAGATGTTTTCAAACGAAATGAAGTAAATTAAAATAGAAATTAAATTGCAGAGATACGATCACAAAATGGCATCGCATTGGTCGTCGCGTATTGTTACAAATCAGTAACTGATTTATATGGGAGGCAATCAACACCCGACTGGCATAATTCATTAAGAATTGTCATTTGAAATAAGTTCATAAAATTTGCATTTTGCGTTTTCAATTATTATGAGACTCGAGATACATTATTAATAATCATCCATGCCCATTTACTGATGTTTTCAATATAAATACAAGTTAATTGACAGTATTAAAAATTAATATATAGATGTTTTCAAACGAAATAAATGAAGTAAATTAAAATAGATCGCGTATTGTTACAAATCAGTAACTGATTTATATGGGAGGCAATCAACACCCGACTGGCATAATTCATTAAGAATTGTTGTCATTTGAAATAAGTTCATAAAATTTGCATTTTGCGTTTTCAATTATTATGAGACTCGAGTGACATTATTATTATTATTAATCCATGCCCGTTTACTGATGTTTTCAATATAAATACAAGTTAACT